>JAZEWT010000006.1:22130050-22143548 GCA_036362905.1 Mordacia mordax | reverse complement strand
GAGCCGAGAGACTCGAACCCGGGACCTTCTTGCTGTGAGGCGTCAGCGCTAACCACTGCGCCACCGCGCCGCCCACATTATCATCATGCCATGCACAATGGTAACAAATGGAATATGACCCTAGAATTGGTAATTGCTACGTTATCCTAGTCTTAAATAAGCACCACATCACCATCTCATTGGCTTTAACCGGCACTCACTTAAAGCACTCATCCCAACAGTATATAAAAATAAGCTAATGTTTTTTTGTCTTTTCTGTATAGTGTGGTAAGCTGGCTGGGTAACTTATCATGTATGTTAGCCGCGTTTACAGTGGCACAATACTCAGGCTCGTAATTAAAATCCCAACTTCATCGGCAAAGCTACATGACACTCAACATGTGCCATCTACAGTGTACATCTATGGCTATAGTACTGTAAGCGAGTCAACACATATGTAGAATAAGCAGAACCATATTCTCTGGCTCCAGATATAAACTATATATATTTAGTTCACTGGGCTATTGGCTTTCCACTCTAAACTTATCCGGCAGTATGTTTGACCAAGCAGCAGGCTCGTTAAACAAACTCTGGGGAATTATATATGTCCATGTAATATATTAAACATTTACAACAAGCACATATTCATTACATTGTGATGGTATTCATTCCAAGAGAAAAAGAGGTGCGAGGAAACGGTGAGGAAGGGGGGGTTGTTTGCCACGGGATTAGCCGGCACCTATCCGCCAGACACTGTCAGCCACAACGACATCTCATCTCATTATCTGAAACCGCTTAATCCTATATAGGGTCACGGTGAGCCGGAGCCTATCCCGGAAACACAGGGTGTAAGGCAGGAATACACCCGACGACGGGACGCCAGTCCATCGCCGGGCCACAACTACATATGAACGGCAAATCAACATTTTTTTAGTTTTTTTATTACAAATCTGAGCTGTGGAGAGAACGGCATGTCAACAACTAGAAGAACATTAGAGCTGATTGAAGGCATTGTCTGTGATTTATTTGCAGGGAATTTTCTGGAGCGGAACAAATGCATTGGTGCATACATTTTCAAGGCAGAGAATGATAACACTGGAGGATTCCCTGGCTGGTTACATAGCTAACAAACTGAACTGGTGCCCAATTGCTGGCAGTCAAGGTATGAAATGTTGCCTGCTATTCTAATATGTAGTTATTGACAATGTGGCTGGGTGACTCAGGAGTGCTAAGCTGACGTAACTTGGTGCTGAGATCAGCATTGCCATCAGTTCTAGTGCAAAACTTTGCAATTCAGTTATTTCGGGGTGGACCACATATACAATGTTAAACTGGGCTTACACCAAGTCGTAAGGTCCAGACCCAACCTGGCCAAATGGCAGTGCTTCATAAAGCCATATAGAGGCTCTGACAGTGATGACAGGCACACTTCGCGACCACGTGATGCGTCTTTATTATTATTATTGACTATTTAGCAGACGCCCTTATCCAGGGCGACTTACATCATTACAGAGACGCGAGGAAACCACAGAGGCGGGGGGAAGGCAGCCACGGAGTTAACCGGTGCCAACAACTGCCCAACAATGCATTCTATATATCATGATATTATCGGCCACTTAATGAGTATTTGTTTAAGTTGTGGAAGGAAACCGGAGAACCAGGAGGAAGCCCATGCAAAACAGTGGAGAACACACAAACTCCACACAGAAAGGCGCCTTGGGAGGGAATTGAACTGCCTTGGGCAGGACATTCTTTCTATAATGCGCACGTTACCACTGCGTCACCCTCTTGCTCTGGATACCTCACCTAATCACCCTCTCACCCACTCGTTTATCCATTCACCACACATCAACTCATTCACTCATTCACCCACCCACTGCTGGGAGAGGAGGTCCCGGCACTGCGTAAGATTTTGCAGCAGGACACCCTTCCGAAGCGGGCTACATATTCTACACATTAGATATTCAACTTTAGCTTTAGTATTGCCGAGCTCCGATCATCGAAAACATAGATCGGATTAGACTCACTGCTGGGTTTGACTATAATTATCTTGCACGTAAAACTAAAGTTAATTATACATATTCTACGGCTGTGGGGCAGAGACGCCTCGCCTCCTCTCTGAGCCCCATGCTCCGCTGGCCCGGCTGCGTGCGCGTGTCTGGCGTGCGCTGCGCGCGTAAGAACGGGGTCCATCTCTCCGGGCGTTATCCCGAAACGCACTCGCATCTCGGGCTCACCTGCCCGCTTTCTCGCTCGCAGCGCTTCCTTCGCAGCACTTCCAGCCCGAGACCACGTAGGCCGATAACGGAACCGCTCACTCATTCAATGACAAAAGCACAGTGCTCACAGTTGCGCTTAAGCGTCGCACACGCTCCCACCCAACAGCACGTGAAGCCTCGCCACATTCAGCGGGGCTCGAGCCTCTATTTGCTCACTCTCGGCGTCATGCTTCACCACTTGGCGCACCACTGTGCCTCTGTCGCCGCTACCGCCTTCTTGTCGCACGCTCGACACGGCGTTGCTTCCACCCCAGCGCAGTTGCCCCCTCTCTCCCTAGCGCGCCCCCCTTTATCTACACCCAGTCTCGTTCACACGGTAATCGCCTCGTGGTCGGCTGATGCTGCCTCGCAGGGTGCCATGTCATTTTGAGAAAATTGGATGGCATGATTTTTGCCGTTGGACGAGTGGCAAATAAATACGGGTTTTGTTCTCCGACCCTGGTCTGCAGCGTGAGTTTTGGCTGTCTGACGCCGTCTCATTTCCCACGTGTCACACCAAGCCCTTCGGTGCTCCCATTTCATGATTTGGGAATATTCTGAGTTGTGATCAACCCGAGTTCGCGTCGTCCTGAGTCCGAGTTCACCCGTGACACTGGTAAAAATAAAACCTCTCCGGGCGGAGGGTGGAGGCTGTGGTGGTGTTAACCTGAACGGTGCTCTCACGACGCGCAGTGCTGCAAGCTGGTGCGTGCTGCTGGCGTGGTGCGGAGCCTACATTCTTGGGGGTCGGTCGCCCATGGCACCACATAGCATTATTTGCAGAATTTTGCTTTGGTATCAGCCATTGAAAAGACAGAGCTATTTATACGTTGTTTACAATGTGTATGCATATTTTATTTCCCTTTTGTATTCCAATTTAGATCTGAATTACACTTCCTGTCCTGGCTATTCCGAGTGTGACAATAATGCTGTCAAGTCTTTCTGGAAGATGGCTTCAAAATCGGTACAGTAATTACATCAATGTCATCACACTCTAAACTGTATTCTGTTTAAGTAACGGACCTTGGGAACAGATCGTACATGGTACTGCTTATTGGACAAAGTTGTTAGGTACTCACACAAAAAGGAGATCCTCATTGTGTATATTTTTGTAGTTTGCACAGAATGTCGATGGAGTTATTCGAGTGATGCTTAATGGATCCAGGGAGGGTGGTGCATTCTATTCAGGAAGGTAAGTCAGATAATTATGCATTGTTTATATTGTTTACGGCATAGCCACTAAGGTATGAAATGTAGTTTAGCATTAAATTCTGACTCAAGTTGTTTTCGATGTAACAATATATTGAATTTTTGAACGCCTTATCAGAAAAAAACAACTATTGTGCAAAGAACCAAACTATAAAAGTGGCATTAAAGCAATTATACCGCATGAAACAGTCTAACGCAGTAAAAAAAAACCGCTATTAGGCAACACTCACATTGCTGCCCACGAACAGCCATAGGTACAATCGATGGAAACGATGATGAGAGCGGGCATAGCAGCTACGGTCTTGAGTTTTGTTTTTGTGGCTTGCGTTTCGTTGCAGTATCTTTGGAACAATTGAACTGCCAAGTCTCCCTCAAGACAATGTCTCTGAAATACAACTTTGGATTATTGACACACTTAATGGACCCGATAGGTAATTATGCTGTTAAATATTACTCAGTTGTTAGCAGTGAATGAGTAACATGGAGAAGGCATCTGAACAAATATTTTTTTTGAAGTTTCTAGTTAGGGCGGCGCGGTGGCGCAGTGGTTAGCGCTGACGCCTCACAGCAAGAAGGTCCCGGGTTCGAATCTCTCGGCTCGGGTGCCTTTCTGTGTGGAGTTTGCATGCTCTCCCCGTGTCCGCGTGGGTTTTCGCCGGGTACTCCGGTTTCCTCCCACAGTCCAAAAGCATGCTCCTGGATAGGTTGATTGGCTCGCAGACTAAAATTGTCCCGCAATACCCGGCGATGGACTGGCGTCCCGTCGTCGGGTGTATTCCTGCCTTACGCCCTGTGTTTCCGGGATAGGCTCCGGCTCACCGTGACCCTATATAGGATTAAGCGGTTTCAGATAATGAGATGAGATGAGACGTTATGAGGAAAGTGGGAATTGTAATTTCGGTTATAACTTAAAATATTTAAGGAAGTGACTGAAGGGAGAGCCTGACCTATATGCCGAGAATTGATCTAAATGGGTGAATATCAACACTGTCTCAAAAAGTAGAGATCTACGGAAAACCATGGTCATCAACATGCTGTTTGAATCTGGTCCCAAGAAGAATGGTAATATCACACTAAAGCAGTGCTGGATTACCCCATAGGGAGACCAAGCACGTGCTTTGGGCACCAGCAAAGAATGCCACATCGTTGGTGCAATATAGTTTGTGAATAAATATACGAAAATGTTGCTTTGCACCTAAGGATTTTGATTTGGAAAGGTGACAACAAGGCTCAGCTCAAATTTTCCCACCGTTTCTGTTGCCCAAGTATCTGTCATTGTAGAACGATATTTCTGTGCTGAAAACAATCGTGATCAGACTTGATCGCGACTGTGTATGGAAGTGGCTGTGCTTCATGGAATCAGCTTCGATGAACTTATCCAGAATTTTGCAATCAGAAAATCTAGAAAGGCCCTGTTTTAATTTCAGCATACATTTAAGTTTTGGTCGTTAAAATTTTTTTTATTTTATTTCTCATCTCTTTGTCAGAAACCGCTTAGTCCTGTACAGGGTCACGGTGAGCCAGAGCCTATCCCGGCAGACACGGAGCAAGGCAGGGATATACCCACGATGTGATGCCAGTCTATCACCGGGCCCTGCGGGCAATTTAGTCTGCAAACCAATTCACCTGTGCAGTAGCATGTTTTTTGGACTGTGGGAGGAAACCAGAGTGCCCGGCGAAAACACACGCGGACACTCGGAAAGCAACAGAAGTCACATTAAGTTCACTGGGTTCATAATGTCCGGCGATGGACTGGCATCCCATCGTCGGTATATCCTTGCCTTGCGCCCTGTGTCTGCCGGGATAGGCTCCGGCTTCACCGTGACCCTGTATAGGACTAAGCGTTTTCAGACAATGAGATGAGATGAGGTTCATAATGCAGTGTGCTAACCACTACTGTACCCCCTCCCCCAACCTCACCTGTACAGCATATGTTTTGGATACGATAAAGATAATGATACTTCTCCAAACAAAATAATGTGACACTGTTTTAGTTTGGTATAAATGTCTACTGTACTGATGTAGGTTTTCATGACTCAATGCATTATAATTGCTCAGGCGTTCTGAGTCTTAGTCGTACTCTTGTCTCGGTGGTCTCATGATGCGATATTTCACCTCCAACATGGGAGACGAAACGTCACGAAGGAAGAGGGGGGGGGCACTCGACATGACGATCCTAATATAACAGCTTTGGAAAGCAATTATGGTGTCTAATACGAATCTCTTGTGAACTTTTTTATTGTATCGTAACAGGGAGTCATGTGGTGTTGGCTCTGTGGCTCAGTTGGAAGATCTCTTGAAGGAATACGGGTTCAAGTACAGCTGCTTTGATAACTACAAGTAAGAAACTTTCTTTAGAGTCATGCTTCTAGGCAAACCTACAATTGCTATTACCAAGAGCATTGATCAAAACATGTGACTGCAGTAGAGCGACCTATCTGTATGGCCGTTAATGGATCTCTGAATCTTTATTGAAATGATCCATTGATAGATACATCCATAGAAATAGATTTTTATTTTCACAATACGTTGTCATATGATACACATATGGAACGAGTTCGACTCTCGCTGCAGAGAGGGTCCTCCCCGCTAGGGCATCACATCTGTTTATTGCCTTTGTAGACCACTCATATTGGCCCAAATAGAGTAAACAATGTTTCATATGCATAATTTATTGTAATTAGCGACTCAGAACAAGAAATGAATGGTGGTGTGTTTATTTGCAGATCTGTGCTGCATATGCAGTGCGTGGATCTGCCTGACATTCCCATCTGCCAATTCGCTCGTGACTGCTCGCAAGGTAACTCAGCCACCATGCCGTCGTCTTCGTTGAACGCGCTCTTGGCGTACGTACGCCAGCTCTGGGCACTCGTGTAGGGCATTTACGAGTGAATGCACAGCCCTCATTATACTTAAAAGCACACTGGTGTTGGGCCTGATCCGCTTCCCCTAAGCCATTTCCCTTCAACTGATATGCTTCGTATCTACAATAGTACAAATACTATCCACATCCTGAAAGCATTGTGTGTGCTTTATATACAGTGCAGAACGACAGTGAATTTGTTGAGCTCCGACTTGGGAACAAAGCGACTTACGAGCGTAACTTCCCAGAGACGTAATGTGTTATAGGGAGCTCTCTAAACCGTATTATGTTTTCGTCTCATAAGAGGACCCAGTGGAACTCATGCTGCACTATCTCTTCGTGACACATCTCATGTCATACGTATTTCCCACGCGTGTCCGTCGGCAGTTCATGCATAAGGTTGAACACCCATTACAATATTTGATAATAATAATGAAGAGCTTTTGTTGTGTCATTTTTAAAATCCATTGCAAAGTGTTAGAATCCGTTACGAAGTCAAACATCTGGCAGTGGGCGCGGTTGATCACATTACAGTGCACATGCATTTTTCAATGCTGGAATGTTTGTAATATGGTAATTGTTAGTGTTTGGTAACCTCTTCAATGTACGTGTTTGTAATTGATTAAATTCAGGGTTGAAAGGGTTAGAGTAGCCATCTCGGTGACTACACTCTATCAAGGTGGTACGGTGGTGCAGTGAGTCGCGCTGCTGCCGAACAGCAAGAAGGGCCTGGGTTCGGTTTCTGGCTGGGGTGCCTTTCTGCGTGGAGTTTGTTTATTCTCTCCCCGTGTTCGCGTGGGGTTTCTCCGGGTACTTCAGTTTCCTTCCACCGTTCAAAGACACGCTGCTGCTCTTCCAGGTTCATAGGCCTGCTGAGTAAATTGCACCAAAAAGTGCCTGCTATGTACTGGCGTCACATCCTGGTATAGCCCCGTATTGCACCTTGTATCTACCAGGATAGGCTCCAGTTCCGCATGACCCTGTACAGGATCATGCGGGTACTGAACTGAACATCTCGGTGTTTATTTAGGGTGGCAGGTTGGTGCTGTGGAAACATTTACGCTTCACAGAAACAAAGTCTTGTCTGAGGCAATTTGACTCTTGCCTCGGTGCCTTTCAGTGCACACTTTGTCTTTTCGCCTCCTGTTCTCTATAGGTTTTCTCTTAGTCGTCCTTTTTATTGTTGCATAACATTACACTACATAGGAAGCCACGTGTCTGTCTTCATCCTCCCTGCCTCCCGACGGTTTCCTTTTGCCTCTGAAATATTCTCTCTTCCAACAAATACTTCTGACATTGAACGGAGATACGTGCGTTATGGATGGCAATCGTTATTATTTTCAATGGTGTAGTTATTTTGTGACGCATGTGCTTTTGCTAATATCACATCATTTTTTGTTTAAGGGCTGAACTAAAAGCTGAATACTGTACTGAAATAAATGCATAGCTACAGAAAGCAACTGCTCATCTGCATTTCCTTGGAAGTATGTTTGTCTGGAGAACCGTCCTGAGGCCTCCCATGTTTGACGCACGGGCTGTCTTTTGAGGGATACATATGATAACACAAATGGATGATTTTAATATTTGGCATGTAGACCTCGGTGCTACTTGGCAAGCACTTTTTCAAAATCATAGTGTATTTCTTGGTTGTTGCTGTTTAGGGGTATGTTTAATATATGATTGCACTTCTAGAGTGCTTTAAACGTGGGGGTCACAAAGCGCTGACAGAGGTGTGGAGAGAACGGCATGTCTGCAATGGGGGAGCAAGCGTGCTACCAGGGCACAATTCAACCACCTAAAGCCTACAAGGAATCATTCCTTGAAAACAATGGACTTCAGTGAAAATGCGTCATTACAGATTTTTTTTACATAATCAAAACATGAAGCGAGTGTTGATGGCTCCAAAACTGCATTCCTCAAAAATGGGAGGTATTTGTGGAGGTCGTAACAAGAGCCAATGCTGGGCGCTCCACAGTGGTTTTGAGGGAATTATTTATTACTCTCACTGCACTAGCCAAACACCTTTCAGAAAAACAACCCCCGTTCAACACATGGCCACTCTGAAGTTACTGTGCAATATGGCCAACTTGACATCGTCACTTCGTTTGCTTCAGTCTGTGACCGGGCCTTGAATCATCCTGGGTGTTCCAGCTATAGCCAGAATCCGACAAAAGCTTGAAAATAAATGCTGAATGTCTCTGACCATAAAATCCTGTTAATGAGCATGCACGAGGATTAAAAATCGTTTTATTTAGGGTATGATATTCAACAAGAATATGCATGGGAGCTTCCACGAGATTTCAAAGCAAAGGTGAGGATATAAACACTGAAGGAAACACAATTTAGTTGTGTTTGTCGTGAATGCATGATTCTGGGCGCTTTTCATCAGTTATTTTATCGGGTCTAAATTATGACGTTTCATATTGCACTCATTCAACTAAGAAGCTTTCATTAATCAAAATGATCACAAATAGACCCTTTACATTTTCAGTATGGTATTCACTGCCTTCTTATTTAAACACGAGTTTTTAAGAAGTACTGTCAGAAGGGTTCATAATCACATTTGCACAATTGTGTAATCTTATTTTGACGAATCGAAATCATTTTCATGTTTATTTTTTGCAATGATTTTATATTCAATGTATCTAGCAATACTACATACATACATGACATTGTCACATTTGTGTTTGTGCATGTCATAAGTGATGTTTTTACAATAACCTGTTCTGAAACTAATTTCAAACTTCTAAGTTAAGGGTTCTAAAATCACTTCCAAAGTACTTAGTGGGGTTTAAAATAACAGGAAAATGAACGGCTGCATTTTGTAAAGCAATTACCAAGCTACTGGTAACATTATTTTATGTTTTGTTAACGGCTTACAGTATGCAAGATTAAAAGTATAAGTAGATGAATGCAAATTAAATTATTGGTAGAGAAAAATCCATGTTGCATTCTGAAATTTACATCATTTTAGTGAACTGTCTATTCATGCTTTTTCGTTCATCCACATTTTCAGAGTAGCATCAGGTGGGCAGATCTACTAGGCAGATGCTTCAAACTGAATACTTTGGCCAAATTCAGATAAAATATTTTGATTTAAGTGTTATGTCGAGAATGTGATTTAATACATTAAGATCTTTAAGTTGTCAGACCCATGGTTGTATAAAAGGTGGTTATATAACCAAGTAAATGAGTAGTCTTGAACACGTGCAGAATGCTACGACATTACTGTTACTGTACACACTGCACAAATCATCATTAAATGTTTGGTGATGCAATTATTTGACATTTTAGAGTTAAGTGTTATATAAGAAGCAGTGCTGCGAATGTATGTAATTTATTTTCCAAAAGCTGTGTTATACATTCTACAAGTGTGTGCATCGTTTTCCTAAAGGTGAATTTAAACACAATGTGTGTGAATGCCATGATCGGCATGATAGACTTTGCGTATAATTCGGCATAGCAAACCTTGCATATAATCTCTTGCAGCAACGCTCAGTGCCCATCATGATTGCAAGCCACAAACACCTTTAATTGGAAACGTCATTCTAAAATCATATATATCTTGCATGTCAGTGCATATTGTGTGTCAACATAGTATAGCATTAGATATTTACTTCTCTATATAGAAGTCCAGGCGAATTTGATTCATGGCTAAAAACCTGAGACAATGTCGGACCGTGCCACTTAGTAAGTGATGGTCCACTGCTTGACTGTGGCATCATGGGAGGTGGTGACCAGAGTGTGGGTGTCCAGCCAGGCTATTCCGCTCACGTGATGCATGCGGTGGGGATCTGCAGGGAACAGTGAAAGAGCAACATTCAATGAACGCGACGTTAAAGGTGCAGCCCTGAAGTTGTTTGCTCACAGCACTGCGAGCAGAAGGACCTCCACTACAGGGTAATCGTTGCGAGCTTCTGTAGAGGTTGTTTCCACCGACCCTTCAATGCTGGTAACACGTAGCAGAGCTGTACTCATACTTTACTCCACCACACACAACATGCGGACCAACTGTGCTATACCCATTGATATTGCTGAATGTACAGAGGCGTGGGGGGGGGTTAAGACATTATTTCAACTGCCATGCCAGGATATCAAGTCTATCGTCCTCGCCATTACACTATGGTAACCAACATTCAATGAGAGCAGTAGTAACAATTAAAAAAATCAACTTATAATGCAAGCAGTTTGTATGTTTTCCCTCTGTTTTGCATGGGTTTCCTCGGGTCTCCGCGCAAAACAAAACAAATACTCATTAATTAATTAGCCAATAACTTCATGATAACTAAAAATTGCTATAGGGATAACTATAGCAAATACTTTTGAGTCTCGGCACAGTCTCCGACTTATGACTTATGCATGCTCGTACTTACGAACGAGTTCCCATAAGATACCATTAATTGCTGTACAGAGTACATTACGTACGGAGTGATATTCAATAATCTGTCCCAACTTGGGTTGTATAAACTTTACGGATCTAAAACAGAACAAAATGTCCAAATGCTAAAAGCATCGAGTGCTTCGCATACAGTAGAGTATAATATAAAATACTGTAGTGCTCTGAACCGAAGAACAGAACCTGAGTAGTGCTGGAACTGCGTGTGTGAAACGTGAGAGCTCGGGAGTCTCTGGCGCTACACGTGCAGCACGATTCATAGGCCCACCTGGAATCCTGATGCGACTGTTGGTGTCCTGCACTGTCCAGACGTAGACCATTGTATCCATGCCCCCCGTGGCAAAGTGCTCGCAGTCAGGAGACCAGGCCAAACAAGTCACCTTGGCGTGGTGGCCATGAAATGTGCCATGCTCCTAGAAGGCAGTGAGCAGGATGGCAAGACCGGTACGATGCATAATTATTTCATGTCATGGTACAATGTTAGAGGCAGCCACTTATAACAGTGTGGTTGATTTATGATCCAGCACTCTAATTTCTGTCACTCATCCACTGGTATTAATCACTTCTTTACCACTCTGTTGTCAACATTAGTCATTTACATACTCTAAACGCAATGATTCAACCATTTTGATGACTCCTTTGACCAGACTGACTTTCGTTTTTATCCATATTGTTCAGACCATATATTGTGGACATGTGCATCGAGCGGTGGCATAGGTGAATAGGTTAATGCACTGCACTCTGGATCCAGCCACTTGAGTTTGATTCTTAGCCAGTTGTGGTTCAACACCAACCTACACTGGGTAATGTGGTAAAGTATGTTCAACCAACCACAGTGACGAAATTGCAGTGACATGGGGGTTCTTGGGGTAGGCTTTCATAAGTGGAAAGATCACGACTGATGATTAATGATGCCGTTAGACGTACGGATGAATGGCCAGTCACGCATGAACACCGATGACGTGCCAATGGAATTGTTTTTTTTCTTCCTGTTGAAGGGCCGCTCACCTTGTAGCCATCAACCGTGTTGAAGACACTGACAACTTTGTTGCTGTCACATACAGCCAGGAAAGCGCCATCGGGAGAGAAAGCCACATCTGTCACAGGGCCATGTGCCTGCAGTGCTGAAACGGCCGCATGTTTCTTCAAAGCGTTCCCATCGATATCGTACAGGTGCACCTTCCCGTCCTTCCATGCACGGCCCACACGAAATACAGACGATTGGGATGCAAACATTACTATCAAAAACTGCGATGTGTGTTTGCACAGAAGTGCAACTCTGATTAGAACCGGCTTCTCATTTTTAGCGAGATAATGGTTTCAAGCCTGGTCACCGATGCACACACACAATTATAAAAAACGTTATTGTTGCGGATTTTCTGTTATGTTGTTGTTGACATGGCGTTCTCTCCGCAGCTCTGTGCAGCACTCTGATCCTCGGGTTAAAAGCGCACTCGAAGTGCAATTATTATTTTTATAAATCATGTGCTTTGATTTAGCTTTGCAAATCAAACAAACGATTACACCTTGCACGGCTTTCTGGTCAGCATTACAACTTATTTTCATAACATGCTGCATGATGCCATGACATTCGTGCATAATGTTGTGGCATTATCCATGTACAACATCATGGCAATCCACGTGCAGACTGTATTTACTAATGGTCACATTCGTTATCGCAATAATATATTCACATTAATAAGAACTGGCTATGCAACACTTTGGCGCTCTCAGAATATCATTACACAACAGCTTCCAGGACAGTTTTAATGTACTTACCGCACCCCCGACTGCAACAGTGCCATCGCTTGGGTGAATTGACACAGCTTCAGGGCCGAATCCAGGAGCCTCTATTGCAAATGCTTTCTTGCGATCCTTCAGCAGCAAGATCTGGCGGAGGTTAGGTAGCAGTGCTTTAATTGTCTGTCTACTGGATCCTGGATCTGCTCTTGTAGATTCTCCACAAGTGACTCTCAGTACACCAAGTGGTATATTTGCCTGTTCAAACACCAGTGTTGTCATCATCAGTCGACGCTTATGTTGGCACAGAGTTGTGGTGAGCCGCAGCTTATCCTGGCATAGTGCAATGAAAGGGCTATACATAGGATGGGATACCAGTCCATTGCAGGGCAATGGGGGAAATTTAGTCAGGTCAATAATTAAGCCGGTCAGCTTGTCTTTGGACTGTGGGAGGAAACTGAGTTAAACCCACACGGACACAGGAAGAACATGCGAACTCCAGACAGAAACTTACCTGAGCTGGGAAACGAATCTGGGGCCTTCTGGCTGTGAGGTGCCAGTGCTATCCAAATGTGCCACTGTGATGCCCCAGCTGTAATGTGTTGAGGGAACACATCTGCCTGGGCTTTATGCACACATTGCTTGTTTGTTGTACTTGTATACACTGGCTTGTATACATGTAGAAGCAAAGTACTTTTTCGTGCTGTGAGTACTTGTGGTTTGATTGAACACCCGAATGTGCGTGTGTGTGCACATTGCCTGGTATGAACCCAGCCTGCAAGGACACGAGCTGAACTGCAACTACGATGACGAACACTTCAGCAAGTGACAGAACAGTATAGCAATTTACAGTGGCATGATGTTTCAACTAATGCCTTTGACTTGCAGTTAAGGTTATTGCAGAATATTTGTTTAAAATTGTTATCTTCCGTGCCATTTTTCGACAACCTAGGGATGAACATGTAAGCATTGCCTTAAATCGATTTTAAACATTTTGAACTCCCAGATCCTGCTGAGCACATCCCGAGAAATTGTTCATTACATATAGAGAGA
>JAZEWT010000006.1:22094458-22115477 GCA_036362905.1 Mordacia mordax | reverse complement strand
GCGGCGGCGGGGGCTGTTTCCGTTTCCGGGCGGGGGCGGGGCGTCGACACGCGGCCGCGGGGCACGGGGCCGCACGCACATGGCAGCATGGATCGCGACGCGCTCTGGTGGAAGGGGCAGCTCGCGGCCGACGTCAACCAGGCGCTACGGCTGAAGGTGCGTGGCCGAGCACAGGGCCGGTGGGGTAGCGCAGCCGCCGAGCTGCCGCGTTCACACTTGAACGCGGCAGCTCAACGGCGCTTGGTTGGTCGGTGAGAAACGCGCGCTCGTGGCCACAACGCGGAGCTCGATCGGCTGTCGGCTCCGCCGGCTCAATTTTCCACGCCGCTTAGGCGGCGCCGCGCGCCCATTGGCCGGGGCTCGACGCGTTGGCCAGTGGGAAGCCGTCGCGGCGGCCGGCGCTCGCGCCTTGACCAATGGTGCGCGCGGAGTCGCGGACTGGGCGCCGATCAGCGGTAGGGAATCTACGCGCGGCCGGCACGGAAACAACAAAAGAGGAGAGCCTTTAAACAGGCTGGCCGTAGCGCTTTGTCCGCGCACATCCGTGAAACTCCGCGCTCATTAAACCCTCGTGCTCCGCTATCACATTGGTGCTCGCATCGGCGTGTGCTTGTGGGTCGGTGAACGCTCTCGAGACGGCGGGTTTTGTGCGCTGCCATGCTTCGCGTGCTTAATTAAATGAGTGAGCGAGCGTCATTGTTATCGAGTTGAACTCCTTGATGAGACGAAGAGGGTTTGTGGTGCAGTCGGGATGGACAAGATGTAGGAAGGACTGTTCGTACTGCGCGGAGAGTCACGTTGACCACAGTGCAGAGAGAGAGAGTGGGAATGCGCGCTGTACAAAGAACCCTGTGATTTGTGTTAAGGGATGTAGAGAAATGAATGCTTGATAAGAAGCTCGTGGAATTAATGCACGTGTATGATTAAAGTATATACATCATTGGTGGTCAACATCTCATTGTCAGAAACCGCTTTAGTCCTGTACAGGGTCGCGGTGAGCCGGAGCCTATCCCGGTAGACACAGGGCGCGAGGCAGGGATATACCCACGATGGGACGCCAGTCCATCACTGGGCACTACGGGCAGTTTGGTCTGCAAGCCAATTAACCTATGCGGCAGAATGTTTTTTGGACTGTGGGAGGAAACCGGAGCGCCCGGCGAAAACCCACGCGGACACGGGGAGAGAACTCGCAAACTCCACACACAGAAGGGCACCCGGGCCGAGATTTGAACCCGGGACTTTCTTGCTGTGAGGAGGCGACAGCGCTACCCACTGGGCCACCGTGCCGTGGTTAACATACTAAGTGAAATATATAGTACGCTATTAAGAAAAGAAGGAATGGTGGCACAGCGGTTAGTGCACCGCGCCGTCACCCCAGCCATCGCAGTTTAATATCTGAGTATGGTTGGCATGAGTAGCAAATCATATCCGAACCGATTCCTGCTACACACGATACCAACTAGCACAGACCAGCGTGGTGAAGTATGTAAGTAGCACTGCTGGTTGTGATGATGGTGTCGGCTGGTCCCCGCCATTGGAATGTGGATTTTCAACAGTACTCATTTGGGCACCAGTACAGTGTTTTAATTGTTTAATCGGTTTAGTTATTGACTCTCCGGCAGAGAGCCTTGTTGAATCCTGGCTCAATGTTGACCTCATTGTAACATTTCTGACGTGTAGGTCATCAGCATTATCAGTACCCGTTTAATCCCGTACAAGGTCACAGGAGGCTGAACCCAAGCCCGGCAGACACAGGGCACACAGCGGGGGCTTTGCCCATGATAAGACGCTAGTACATCGCAGGGCATTTTGTGTGTGTGGGGGGGGAATTTATTAAACAGGCCAAATAACCTTGGCAGCAGCGTGTCTTTGGAGGGTGGGAGGAAACCGGAGTACCCGACTAAAAATTGCAAACTCCACACAAGCACCCAAGCCGGGATCAAACCTGGGTCGTCTTTGCTGTGAGGCCACAGCGCTACTCACTGCGCCACCGCGCCTCCCAGTAGACTCTTATTTAAACCGTACGTTATGGCCACTGTAAGCTGCTTATCACTTACCAATGCTTCGTAAGATTAAGTTTTTCTTTATCGTTGACCACATGCCAGCCATACGTCGCTATACCTAGCTGATCAAACACTGATGTGTACATGAGCTGGTAAGCTTATATCCACCGTGAAGTGTTTTGCTATTTCGTGTGATTAACCTGGAACCGAATCTCTTGGGTAACTTTGTCGAGTATCTTTTTGTAATCTTGCCATTTAAAGTAACTGTTAATAACTAAACACATTTCACATTGCCGGAATGTAGCCTATTAATATAGTTTTTCTTTTAAGACAGTGTTATAGCAAATGTGAGTTGTTTGCTTGTGCACAAAATAGTGTTTGTTTAAGGAGGAGTGTGTGCAAGGGGTGGTTGGTGGTAAAGTAAATTCGTTTTATTTACGTGAAAAGTTCGTGGTGAATGGGGTCGGTTTGGAAATTGCCGTTAAGTGCATTCTCCTCACTCGTGGCGCATCAGGTGTGGTCAGGGCATTAGTCTATGAAAGTCACGCAATCTCACACAGAGGCATAATTAAAAGTTATTATGGAGCTCGTGTAATCGATTTTGCAGTAACGCTGTTATATCAAATTAGAGCCATCCCAGAATGTTATAAATATTTTTCAACTTTATTTTCGGTCCAACATTCTCTTAACTGTGCTGGCTCACTGCTATGAATACGAGTATTTAATTAGTTCCACATGGATTGAAAACCTTCTCAAAACTCCATGCCATGGAAGAAAATTAAAAGTATATTCTGATTTATGAAGAACAATACCTATCAATAAAAAAATCTGCCTTAACAGCAATTCACAAAAACATCTAGAAAAATCATGCTGCAATACTTTTAAATGAGTGCTGTTAATGTGTTTTTGTAATAGACGTTCTCATAAAACACGTTCTCAAAGTATTCTGCAATTGAGGTTTATCATTATTTTTAAAAATAAGTCGTGTGGATTTACCTGTCATACTTTTTTTTGTGTGGCATGTGATTGCTAGCATATTCGGCGCCAATTTTTAAGCATAATTACCTAAAATTGCCACCTGAAAGGGCTTAACAAAATGGTACCGAAATTCCGCGTGGTGTTTTGTAATGATGTTAATGAATGGGATGTAATGGTGGGCTAATTATTCCAGTGTTATGTGAGGAGGGTGTGACGGCGTCCCCTCCCTTCACTCTGTCCAGTCTGCAATCACAGATTAAGGGAAGAGTGGTGTGCCTTCTTTTTTTCCTCCTCCCTGCTCAGTACTTGCTCATCTGGCTACTCAATAGGGCGACAGCTCTGCTGTAATCAATCAGGCAAGGAAGGTCCCCCTCCCAACAACCGAGAGTGACCCCGTGATTGGAAACATGATTACAAGGCCATTTGCACACAAAAATAGGAGAAACTACTCTGCGGTCTTAAATCTTCTCGTCGAAATGAAACAAAATTGATGCCAATTTAATAAAGGTGCCGCATTGTCAGATTGTTAGGTATGTGGTGATTAATCTGTTCAATACAAGTCCAAATCTTGCGGTGGAAGGTTATAATTTCTCATCTCATTGTCAGAAACCGCCTAGTCCTGTACAGGGTTGCGATGAGCCAGAGCCTATCCCGGCAGACACGGTGCAAGGCAGGGATATACCCACGATGAGACGCCAGTCCATCACCGGGCACTGCGGGAAATTTAGTCTACAAGCCAATTAACCTATGCAGCAGCATGTTTTTTGGACTGTGGGAGGAAACCGGCGTGTCCGGCAAAACCCACGCGGACACGGGGAGAGCATGCAAACTCCACACAGAAAGGCACCCAAGCGAAGATTGGAACCCGGGACCTTTTTGCTGTGAGGCGACAGCGCTACCCACTGGGCCACCGTGCCGCCCTGTTCTAATTTATTATATAAATTAATACATACAAGATGATTATTCTGCTCCTTAAAAGGTGTGCTATGCTGCCATATTGCGTGTATATGCATATAATTTGTTTCTTCCATGTCGTTAAAACTGTGCCAGGAAACTGTGTATGGTTGATGTCTAATGTGTCTGCATGAATGTGGTTCTTGTAATGGGGTTCATTTCGGAGGCACCTAAGTGTCCCGGTTTCTCAGTAAAGGATTACCCCAGCCACATTATCTGGTGGCAGTGGACCATGCAGGCTTGTGCCTCGAGGCACTCTCTGCAGCAAATGAAGAGGTTTTAATAAATCCGACCTTTTGAAGGACCAGGGCAAAAGGTCATCTAATGCAAACAGTGTTCTGTACTGTTTTTGTATGGAAAATCAGCTTGGGGTGTTTTGTCTTATTTATTTTTGTGTTTAGCCCTCTTGGTATGGCTGGACGTGTACAACTTATTGTTAAAGTATACAAACACATACTGTCCAAATGTTACTTTCAATGTAGTGCCAAGAAACATTGAGAACGATATTAAACTAGAGTCTTACACAATATGAATGTTAGACTGATATGTATTAATAAGTACTGCCGAGTTGCATTAAAACGTTTTATAAAAAATTGGAAAATTTTCTGTAAAAATTTAAGCAACTTTATTGTTCAAATAAATTTGTATTAACGGGAATGTGCGGTTCCTAGGTTACAAACTGAACACAACTAAAATCAAATGACTCAAGTGTTGCATACAATATGAATACACATGGTATCTGTTTTTCTCAGTTGATATTGTAGTAACAATGTGACTTGGAGGACTGCTCGGTTGAAGTTGTTGCAGGTGTTCTATAACAATGCAGAAAACCGGTTTTTATTTTAAATTGTCCCGGCGCGTTTTAAAAAGTGATGTATCGCGGCCTCTGGTGTTGTGTGCACTGACGTGTGCAGGAGCTGAAGCTGCCGGTGTACAGGGCACAATCGCCCCAGATCAGCCTGCGAAGATTCTTTGCCGACTTGTTGGCAATACTGAGCAACCGATTCAAGCTCTGCCCTACAGCTCGTCACCTGGCCATCTACCTGCTTGATCTCTTCATGGACCGCTACGACATCTCAGTCAAGCAGCTGTACATAGTCTCACTTTCCTGCCTCGTGCTAGCAAGTAAGAGTTCCTGTCTGGCATGCTGTGCTCTTCCCTTCCCGGCAGAATGTTTTGCACACCTCCCGCTGTTTTACTTGTCTTTTACAATTATGTTTTTGCATGTTATCACTGTGTTCAATCGTGTTAGTGATATTGTTATCGTCCCTGAATAAGTTATTTGCTTTGTTGTTTCGTAAAATTGTCATGGCTTTGTAGTTGTAATCCGCTGTATTTTTCATGTTTGTGAAGTATTACAACAAGAACATATTGGCATAATAAAAAAAAACTGCTTCTTGGGGAAACATTATTGTGGTATAATTTATATTCTGTCCTGTTATCAAAATGAGTGGTTGTTCCCTTTCCATGTCTGGTCTAGCATGAGGTCATTATTATGTGTTGATATTCCTATAAAGTCTGCCTGCGGCGTGGAGGGTGTTTAATAGGGACATGCTAATGGTGAACACTGTGTTGTCTCTGGACACTTGTCCTGTTCATTCTAACATTGACCTGAAACCAGAATGCCAGAAGACGTGGCCATTGTATTGGAACCTTAATTGTGTTTTATAAGGTAGTGGCTGTCAACATGTTTTCAATATGTGTTTATTTAACATCGACTCCGTTCAGTGCAAAGTCCCAAAATGTATCGCGCCTTTGCATATCTATTCATCTATTTAGAAACCACATACATTTGCCCATTGATGGTTTTAACGTACGTTGTCTTTATGAGCATTATGGTGTAAAGTTTGTACAATTTTGATTTTAATGAATACACAAGACGTTCTATTCATGGTGGCTTAGGTAAATGAATGGATTGTGTACCTTTTTACTGTCACACACTGCATCTCTGTTGCATTGTGAATGCCATTAAGTCACAAATGAATTTGCAAAAACGAAATCCTGCATAAAAAGAAATAGCCTGGAAAGTGGGCTATGTTTGAGCCTAATTATATGCGGAGATGTTGTAGGAAAGGAAGCCTCCATTGTTCATTTGGAGTCAGCAGAGAGGAAAGCCATATGGTCCGTCCTGCCTTTTTATATGCCATCGCAGACGGAGCCTTCCCAATGTGCTGAATAGAAACTGGCAGTCTGATGGTATTCATGCGCAGATAGTGGCTGGAAGGGTGTCCCATGGCTGAGCAATCAGCTGTGACTTTCTCGGCTCCTGCAGTATTTAGATGCGTGGATCAGTGAGCGCTTTATGGCCCCACGAGTTGGTGTCATGTGTGGCATATGGGCATCAAACTTCTGTGGTGGTGTGTGCCCAGTAACAGGAACCTCCCCCCTCCAACCTTATTTGTTCAGTTCAGAATTTTCTCACACTGTTGAAGATTTGTGAAGTTTTTTTCACGTGCCTTGTTTTATTTGTCTTTTTGTGTGATCTACAGGGCAAAACATATCTTGTCAATTAAGCTTTTTTTAAATAAGGAGAGACTGTACCCTTTTGGGTTCACAAAATCATTTGGGAGCATGGAATGTAATTGATATTGTTAAAAACACTTTTTTGCACTAAGCAAAATAAGTTCGTACTTGGTTGCCTTGAATGTTATGTTGGATTTCAGTGGTTATATGGCTGTCAATGAATGTGCCCCTCATACCAGGCATACATGCAATGTCTTACAAACTATTTATGTAATTGGAAGAGCTGTTTATTGACTTAATGAAGAAATAATATACGTTTATTTTGGTGTGCTGGTATCTGTTCATCTGGATAATTTTGTCCTTTTATTTATTTGCACGTGTGTAATTATATCAGGGGCCAAGGCATGGGTTTGTAAAGTGTCCCCTAAACGGCTTTCGAACCCTCAATGATTGAGAGCCACTTGCCATCTCTATCTGACCGCACTGTTAGAATTCAGTGATTCCCTTTACATTCAATACTCGCGGCAATTATGCTGATTGTGTACTCTGAGGATGTATTACACTTCCAAATATGTAACTATACTTTTCTTACAGTAGGAAGGTTAGGGATGTTATGCATAGTCGCGGTTTATCTAACAAATCCGATGTCAATCAATACTTGGCAAAAATCCTCGACTTCTCGTTTAGTTGTGCTGTGTGCTACTCTTGTGTTAATCATGTAAAAGGAAATAATACATTACTATGCCTTTGAGTATGTGGTGTGCTGTAAGTAAACTGATGGAAAACTAAAATGGGGATAAATAATTTAATCATGGTGAAAAAAACTATACGCACAGCTTACATTGGTGATAAGAAGTTTGTGAACCCTTTTTGTGTGCTTATGTTAAGTCTGTTTGTGACGTGCAGTGTGGCATGTATGTATATGCCAAGTTTGTTGCGGTGTGCAGTTGTGTGCATGTAAATGTGTGCGTGTAAAATTCAGCCCTAATCCATGGCAGTGTCATTGATAAACTCGATAAACGCTAAATGAACTCTAGTTGGCATGCAGTTGTTCTCGCCAAATACTGGGCATTTCACCTGTTGCCTAAGAATGCATGCAAATCTAGTAGGTGAATAGGTGGCTTCTGTACAGTTTTGAGAAAGTGCTTTTATTACCATTTATAATGTCCTGTGTTTCTTCATAAAGTTGACCTAAAACGAGATGAAATCTTTACATTTCTAATAACAGATAAAGAGGACATGATTAAGCAAATAGCACACACACAAAACATCTGCTTTTCATTTACCTTGGAAAATAAGCCAGCGTTCAATTTCTTTGTTAGAAAAAAAGTACGTGAACATTTACATTCAGTAACTGGTGGCACCCTCTCAAATAGCAATAACTTGAACCAAACGTTTTCTGTAACGTGGGCAATCCTGCACATCGGTTTGGAGGCATTTTGTCCCATTCCTCCTTACAGAAGTGCTTCACCTCGGGTGATATTTGTGGAATTTCTTGCATGAACTGCTCACTTCAGATTCTGCCTGAACATTTCAATTGAGTTTAGGACTGGGCATTGACTTCGCCGTTTCAACACGCAAAGTCTTTTCTTGTTCAGCCATTTTTTTGTCGATTTACTTGTGTGTTCAGGATCGTTGCCTTGCTGCATAACCCACGTTCTGTAAAGCTTCAGCTCACGGATGGATGTCCTGACATTTTTGTGCAGAGTTTGCTAGTATAATACAGAATTCATGGCTGTGGTAAGCCATCTGGGTCTGAAAGCAAAAAAGAAGCCCCAATTATGATACACCCATAACCCACCTTCACGGTTGAGATGAGGTTGTTATGTTGGACTGCAGTGTTTGGTTTTCACCAAACATAACATTTCTCATTTAAACCAAAACGTCCATGGAACATTCTTCCAATAGCCTTCTGGATCATCCTGGTAGTCATTGGCAAACTTGAGACGGGCGGCAATGTTCTTCTTGAAGAGCTGTCACTTCCTTCTTGCTGTCCTACCATGCACACCATTATTGTTCAGTGTTTTCCTGATGGTGTACTCATGAGCACTTTCATCAGCCAATGTAAGCAAAGCCTGCATTTCTTTAGACTTAACACTGGGGTTCCTTATGATCTTGATTATTTTAAGCCTTTCTCTTGGAGTGGGTTTTGTTGGACAGTCGTTCCTAGAAAGAGTAACAATGGCGTTGAATTATCTCCATTTGTACACTAGCTACCTAACAGTGGATTTGTGGAGCCCAACGTAAAAAAAAGTTGTTGTAGTCCTTTCTTGGACGATGAGCATCGACAACTCTTTTTCAGAGGTCCTCAGAAATGTCTTCATTGGGGTATGACACTTATATAAACTAGACTTTGATCGTGATGACCAAAGTTTGTCTTTCATATAGGGCAGGAACACGGAAATTCACTCCTGATCGTCATCCCATTGGTTGAAATAACTGGCCTCTACCCCCTTAATTGAGCTGATTAACCTAGATATTCACATACTTTTTCCGACACAGAAATTGAATGTTGCATAATTTTGCTTTAGTAAATTTAAATTTAGATATTTGTGTGCTCTTTGTTTAAACAGGTTTTTTTTAAGTCTTTTTCGAAATTACAAACTTTTTCTTACCATTGTGTTTTTTTTTATATTTCTTGAAAAACACAACAATCGGTTGTGTTTTGACTGGTGAAGTCAACCCTTTTGTAACATCCAGTGGGGAATTGTCATTACAAATGTGCATTCCCGGTGAGTTCAGGGAACAGCAGGTGAGGGGTTTGTTGCTGCTGCTGTTTTCTCAAGGACGTTTGGCGGACAGAGCCGCCGGTTTCCATAAAGTGTCAAAGAATTTCTCAGTGACGATGCACAGCCAAAGTAGAGCGTGGATGGTTTGGTAAAGCCATCGGTGTTAATTGCCTGAGACTTTGAGCCTACAGTCTGCAGCCTTGAGACTCATTGTCTCATGTTGTCGTGTTGATGTGACCAGAAATCGGACCCTTTAAAATAGAAGTCAAGCATTTGCAACCCTTATTCAGTCTGTTGGATCAAGGCCTCCTCGTGCCATGTTTTCTTGATGATCATTCTTTGACCATGCTTTTGCACCATAGTCAATGTGGATTGCTAAGTACTGGGGGTGACAGGATTGGTTCCTATAGCACTTTTCACTAATTTCTAGCTGTGGCCAGGAATTAAACTCCGATGGTTGTAGTAACCACTATTGGAGAACTTCTGAATAACACACAACTTGGCTTTAAAATAGTAAAAAAAAGACTTAATTATTATTTGTAGTTAGACCCTAAGCAGAAGATGTCCATTACTAATGTTTTACAATCTAATTGTTCATTTTATTATATATTTTAAATGTTTATTGGAAAATATTCAGTTATTAACCCCTGAAGTTCTTGTTATTGGTAAAATAAGTGTAATTTAGAGCCAATGTTTTAAAGATATTTGCACGTAACATTTGTTCATTGCTTACTGTATAGTGAGTCAAACCTTAGTAAAGTGTTTTACCCATCTGGTCAGGAAATGTTCCATCAGGGAAATATGTAGCCTTAGATTTATTTCTGGATGCTATGGCCACAATGACTACATGTTTTAACTTTGTCATCTGAGAATAAATGTGGAATTTGAAGCATTTCATTCTGTAATAGCTTTATGTTGATACGTTGTTTTACATTTATTCTGTTTGTTCCTGCAGGTTCTTGTTATTCAAAGAAATGTTGGAACATATGTTGGCCTTGTAAATATGCATTTGTCTGTCAAAAAAAGGAATGAATTTTTATTACAAATGAACAGCACAGTTGCTTATATTCAATTCCATAGTCATCATATCCATTTATACAGTTAGTCTTTAACAGTTGGAATTAGAATATGTAAATTATGGTCACATGGCACCAGTTATAGGAGCTGCAGAAATCTTTCTATTTTGAAATATTGCAAATTTTAATATGTGTATGCTTATGTTGTGATTAATATTAGTAGAGTTGAGTCCACCTAATTCTAATCCAATATAGTGCTTCAAAATATGGCTTATTACAACCTAAGGCAATTCCAAGTGTGTAAAACAGTAGAACAAAATTCGTTCGGAAATTTTTCTTATCAACTCTTGTGACGTTTATATTGTAACGTTATGGCACCGCAAGTACTGCTCACGTCACTCGTGGCAGAATGGGTTTCCACCAAAGCGTGCTCTGTAGAGCCCCTTTACAGTATATTTGGCCTATTCCACAAGTCATTAAACGAGTGCAACATTTATTGTATAAACAAAGCGTTTTATCCTGTGAATGTTCATACGCCTCTTTTTATGGAGGTTGGAATGTCGTACTTTTATATTTTATTACAGTGGTTGTGTATACATTACAGAACATCAAACATTTGTATGTAATTGTTTGCACTTAAAATATAAAGAACATTACACAACATCAAACATCTGCATGCCATTTTATGAGTACAAAACACATTGTTTTTTGGAGCATTACATTCCATATCACTGCACAAAGATAAAATGTGTTTTGAGCGGTTAGCCTATGGAGATTTCTAGACCAATATCTTGCAGCATTTGTTTAAACAAGCAAATTTAGAGCAGTTTCATCCTTAGGTCTCCTCAGTAGTCAGAATTGTTAAACAAATACTGGTGGGTGGCCAGATGTTATTCTCAAAAACACTGCCCAAACTCTGTTAATGCAGAATGATGTATTTTTGCTTTCAATGCTGATGGTCTAAACGTTGTTACTTTTTTATTTGTGTACATTATTTAAGTTTTCCATCTGACTATAATTGAATTGTCCACGATAGTAATAATAGTAATAATTGTATTGGAAAGCCAAAACCTTCTGCTTTCTATCATGGCGCACAATAGCAGTACCGTCTCTGGTCTGTAACATCCTTCCACTAACTTGGGCTGGAAGGGAATGTTTGCGTCTATGTGAGAGGCTGGAATCCGATCAGCTGCTTTCCTGCCATCGGCGAAGAGCCACCCCTTTGTCTGGCTTTAGCTCAACATGCTTATCTGTACAAACAAAACCTAACTTCCTGCACTATGTTTACCAAACTGCTGTCAAGTCTATGCTTTGGTCTCCCCACCAGCATGTGGCCATGATGGCAGGAATTCGTCTGGGAGCCACCACTCCAGTATACATTTCCCTTCTCCAAGTGCTTTGTACAAACATGCGTTGGGAAAACAAATGCAAATGGCCTGCAGTTAAATGCATCCTACTTTGCTCCGTCGCGGCAGAGATAGAGCAAGACAAAGAGTCCAAATAATGAGGGAAGAAAACGACTCTGGAGAACACCCTCATGATTGGCCCACAATGTTTGTTTTGTGAACGTTGAGTTTAACGACAGTGACGGCAGTCTCCAGACACACATTGAGCCGGTTAACACGGCTTCTTCTCCACAACATTGGGAGGGCCCACCTTTCGGGCGTTCAAAATAGTTGTTGTGGGCTCGTGGTACCCGCACAAGCCATGTTTACAAATGTTTTGAATCGGTGCTCTTGGTGGCTGCATTCCTGCAGTGCCAGCTGGGCAGGAGTTGTGGACGATAAGTAAATGCTGCGGAAAATCATCCCGCGACCTCCCACTACTAGAAACACACGGACAGAGCGGTCGTCACCACGCGCAGCTGACCGCTCATGTTGGACAGCCATCAGAAAGCTGGCCCGTGTAAAACTCCCTCGGCATTCCAGAGTAGGCACAGCGTTGAATTTCCACGTACAGGGACAACTTATCTCTCTGGGCTCTTTGATTGGGGTCGCCGTGCCTTTGTAGAAAGCATTCTTCTTCAAGGCAGTTTCCTTTGCCAGTCAGCTGTCCTTGGTGAGGTTCCGTTTTATTTCCTATAAGAGGAGGCGAGGACAATAGGTGGCAATAAAAGCAGGTGTCTGATTACAGCCTCTTCCTCCCACCCCAGCCACTTTGCTGCTGCCGCCGTTCACTTTATCACCTTCCTGCAAAATGAGGACTTACCTCCGTGAGCAGGGAGGAGGGCTTTTAATTGTTGGCCTTTTCACATCAAAGCGCAGAATGCTGGTATTTTGAGTTTCATGAGCTCCGTGAGAATTGTTCGACTTGTTAATTGCGGGCTTTAAAATAACAAGCCAAAATATCTAAAATAGACAGTATTATGTATTTATTATATGGACAGTACTTAGAAACATTGCAAAACATGCATTGTGGCATAATCAGGCTTTTTCTTTTATATTTCTGTAGCAGTAACTTTGAATATACTTTATATCTTGTCACTCTTTTCACGCACATTTTCTTGTAAGTAAACTATTTTCTAGGTTACTTAAGTAAAATGTAATTCTTTGAAACTGTATAATATGCAACATTAGTTTAATAGGCTAAAGAGAAGTGGCATGTTTGAACCTCCTGTCTCGTTGAAAACAGTTGTCTCCATAGTCCATGGGAGCAACTAGTATGAAACTAGGTGCCTGCATGGCTCCTCCTTTTTTACCCGCTTTTATGTAACTTACATTGGGGGATGTGTGTAATGGTGAGACTCTTTGAGCACAAAATTAAAGCATTTCCGATAAATCCGGAGAGCTGAAATTTTTTACGCAGGTATGACTCGGATGACAATGCAATCTGGTTAAAAAGGCTTGAAGACCAGTGACAATCCGATCCTGGGCCCGCCATAGAAACGGTACTTTCAAAAAATTACCATTTTTTTCAGTCTGATGGGGGCTATATTTTCCCAATGCCAGACACGCACTGAGCTGACTTTACATTTTTACGTGGCTAAGACTAAAATAAAAAAAAGTGTAAAATGAAATTGTTTAAAAATTTAAATTGTAAATGACCCACTTTTACCACACTCCAAAGTAGAACATATTTTTGTTTGAACACAATATAGACTAAAAGCGAGTGGCCAAACACTGACCGTATAAGACTTCAATAATCTTTTCCTTTAATGAAAACCTTTAAACCATACTGATATTAAGTGATAACTTTTAGTTGTTCCTTTTACAAAACATTAGAAAAACACTTATTTATGACTAAAATCTCACTATTATTAGTCAATCATAAGTCACATTGTCAGTGTTTGGCCACCCGCTTTTAGTCTGTATCCCAAGATAGATTGATTTCATCTCATTGTAAGAAACCACTTTGTCCTGTACAGGGCCGCAGCGAGCCAGATCCTGTCCCGGCAGACAGGGCGTAAGGCAGGGTTATACCCACGATTGGACGCCAGTCCATCACTGGGCATTGAGGGCAATTTAATCTGCAAGCCTATTAACCTATGCACTAGCAGGTTTTTTGGACTGCGGAAGGAAACTGGAGTTCCCAGCGAAAATCCACGCGGATAGATTGATTTTGTGTTCAAAAAAATTATTTTCTATTTTGGAGTGTGGTAAAAGCGGGTCATTTAAAATGTTTAAATGTTTCCTGTTTTATTACCGAACAAAGGCAGGAGGACTTCCCCAAATACCACGGAATAAGGTATTTGGGGGAAAGCCAATGTCTCATGACAACTGCTGCAAAGATAGGAAGCAAAGGAATGAAACATAGTCTACAAACTAGCTGGAACCAGCTGGGAAGTGGATGCTCACACCTTGTGGACATTCACCTCCTGAGCTTTCATTATCTCACCTGTTTGGGCAGGTAGCGCACACGCATGTTGTTCGCATGCAACTTGGCACTGCAGTGAGGATTGTCACGGGGGGTGCTCAAGTCGGCACTGACTTCCATCTCCCCATCCTTGCGCACATTATGCCACACATCACGCAACCACAGCACAACTGCATGAAAACGAACTCTGTTTTTCCTTTTCATAAAGACAACAAGACTCCCCAAAGCTGCCAGCTAAGTCCAACAATATTGTCTGTCAATGGACTGTCATGTTACTGGAGAAGAGATCAGATATCTTAAGTAGTCAACTGCTGTGTTGTAAAAACCTTTTCCACAAGAATAGCCAAAAAAATTAATGACAATTTTGGCATCAACCTTCATTTTCAATTGCACGTTTTCACACTAAAAACTATTTAAAGCATGTTGTGTGTTGATTTTGTACCTGATTCACAACAAATCCTAATTTAACCACAGTAATCCAGGCTTCAGCACAAAGGGTGCCTGTGTGTAGCTTAGTTTGGACGATTGTTTGTGTTAATACAGCCTACAAGGAAAGGTCGAGAGGTCAGTGTAAATGAAGCTCGTATCGCTTTCCTTGGAATGTGCGGAAATGTCTCAACTGCAGTTGGTTCTAATGGAAATTAAGGACTGCCCCAACATAAATGAAGGGGCCACTTGTATCCGTATTTGAACATTCTATTAAGTCATTACAATCCTTTTTTTAGATTTATGTACATTTTCTCTTAGTTTTAAGTCGGTAATGTGCCCAACGAGTAGACTAAACCTTAAAGATACATTGTCTTCTATTTATTTGGTGATAAACCAATTAATCATAATGAATTTTGTGGATATATGGCATCTGAAATATGCTTCTTAATGCATCGGCGATTTCTGTGCAGGTTAACAGTACCTAAATGGGACACAATAAACTATGACAATAAAGTGCATACTCTTTGGAACTTTACTGATTTAAACTGGAGCTCAAGTTGCATCATCTAATTATATGAAATATATACCGACATAGTCTCATCGTGTTTGATGGTAAATGTCACTGAAAGATATATAAAAAATGTTATTTTTGTAAAAATGTGGCTTATTCTGTCCATCCTTATAACCGCCCAGGCTTTCCAGTGTGTGAACACGTTGTTTTATTGTGACACTTTCAGTGGCTCTTTTCCGTAGGCTTGTCAGGTGAGCAAGACTGTGACCTCACTGCCAAGGTTTAATGCTGTCAAATTATTCAAATACAAGAAGCTCAAAGGTCGTCTTGATAACTTGGAACACAGGCCATTTATTTCTGCTGCGTTTTTACAACACAGTGTACAGGAGCATTTAAATATACGCGAGCTCAGTGTTATTAATAAAATCACTATTGCAGACTTGGCCAATAAAAAAATGAAGTGACCCACACCCGTTGTAAAATGTTGATAATGGTTAGCTAATGCTATGCTGACTGTCGCATACTTTACAGCCATTTAGTGACTGTTAAGTGTGAGTTTAGGTCAGCTTCTCGATAAATGTTTTAAGCATAAACAAGTAAATATGTAAATTAGCAGTTGCTTTATTCCGTGATAGAATAAAAATGTTGCTGTGTAAAGGTTGTCGACTTTTTGGGAAATGTCGACGTTGAATGCTATTGCCAAGTTGCCTGCAGTGTCCTCGAGTGCTGAGTTCTGTGTCACAACACAGCAGTACATAAGCATTTGATCTTGCTGTAGTTTTGTTGAGAAGGAAGAGGACCTGATGATTGCTTCGAAAAGCTGTTCTCTCGGGACAGCCGCGTCGGTCGCTTCCTCTCTCCACCTCGCGACGTTTCGCCTCACACGTTAGAGGCATCCTCAGGCACAGTGGAAGGGAACCTGTTAAGTGCTCTTTACGATAATATTCTGGCCACCGGCACATGCACTGCAGACCAAGCAAGGTGTTTCTGCATTAAAAATGCCAGCTGAGTACCTGCTGTGCAGGTGTCTTTGTTCCACTTGTGTAGCACAAACTTCTAATGCTCGGTGAAAGGCGTAAGAGTGCTCAAGTGGGTCGATGGTAATGCAAAAGTGGGGTTTTTAAACGCGAAATGGCGTTTAGGTTTCAAAAGAGAAATCAATGAGTGGAAAGTACAGCTGAAGCGAGACCAGAGACCCTTGATGTTGTGCAGATAAAATGTCAGCTTATGAAGGAATCGAACCAAGTACCCTAAATGTGGACATAGGTACATGTATATAGTTGGTACCCACTCACTTTTGCTCCTTTATATGTAGATTGTACTCAAATTATACCTCTTGACCATGTTGTAATTCCCGTCTGTGTACATTTTGGAGGAGATGATATTTAGAGCATTATATTTCTAGACATATGGTTATCTTAATAGATTATACCATATTTATAATTATTTGCACACTTTTTGGATACATCATATATATACGCAAACACCTCCTTATTTCCGTAATTAAAGTAGCAAATAGGCCCAATTGCACGGCAGCAATTTAATATTTCAGCCAGAGCTTGGACAGCTCATGTGCTTAACATCGAGTACAAATACAAGTAAACATAAAGCACAGGTCAAATATCGATGTTTAATATCGCTACGTGGTAATATTGACTTATCGACTTATTACGATGAGGTTATCCGTGTCTTATGCTGGTATAGTTGTGTGTGAGTGTATGTGGCGAGTGGTTGGTCTCGCACGAATCTGTGCGTCAGTCGTTCATTCCTGCTCATGGTCAACACCAGTCATGGTTGACTGAAGTCGCTCGGGGGCCTCCCGCAGGCCGACCGTACGAGTACCTGGTGCGGTGTGGAAACGTCCGCCACCGGGTAGACAAAGGCTGCCGGCTGTGGTTGGTAACCGCCACATCCCCTTCGTGAACCATGCCAGCCTTCAGATGTACTCGCTGACAGCGCTTTTGCCACCCAAAAGTCTGTTAAGGCTATACGGGGGGGGGGATTTTTTTTTGTCTCCTACCTCTTTGTGTGAAAAGAAGCCTTGCCTCGCTGGGTTTTAAGCACGCTTTGTCAGCTGTTGCTCAGACAAGGCCAGCACAAGTGGCACAACGCTTGCTCGCCCTCCCTCGGGCTCAGAGAGCGCCTTCTCTCAGTCACAGCAGCTGTCGTTCACCTCCCCCCCACCACCACCACCACCACCAACCCCCCAAGCACCCATTGAAGTGCAAATGCAGCCACGCTTTTCACCCCTGAGGAGCTGCACAATAGCAGGCGGGGACGAGGCACGGCCGCGCGCTCTGCATTGTGCTCGCTCGGGCATGATTGGCAGGCACTCAGGAAATGAGATGCATCGTGCTTTCCTGGAGACTTGAGTTCTGCTGCATATCGCCCCGCGCACGCCTGTTCCACCACCACACACTCCTGCGTGCTCTGCCTCCAGGCAAACCCGGTCCGCACTGCGTGAAATGATTGGTGATTTGATCAGGGTAGGGCGGAAATGCAGGAGCTCGGAATCGGGTCTCCAGTGAGAAAATGTCATTGCTTAATGTTCGCGCAGTGGGTAACGCTGTCACCACGCGGCAAGAAGCACCTGGGTTCTATTCTCAGCTAGGGTGCCTTTTTGTGTGGCGTTTGCGTGTTCTCCTCATGCCTGCGTGGGTATTCGCCGGGTATTCCTGTTTCCTCCCATCGTCCAAAGACGCGCCGCTGCCTAGGTTGATTGGCCTGTTGAGTTAATTGCACCAAAGAGTGTGCCGTGCGATGTACTGGCGTCACAGCTTGGGTATTCGCCCGTCATGCGCCCATTGTCGGCTGGGATAGGCTCCAGCTCCCTCCCGCGACCCTGTGCAGGAAGCGAGCTCTTCTTGCAAGAGAGCCCACAAACATATCAGAGTTGAAGTATTTCTTTAAGGAGGAAAGAGGCCAAATTTTCGATGTGCAGGCCTGATCAACAGTTACAGGAAACGTTTGGTTGAAGTTCTTGCTGCTCAAGGGGGCGCCACCAGTTACTGAATGTAAACGGTGACAACTTTTTATGACAAAGAAATTGAATGTTGTATTATTTAGTGCAATTAAAAAATAAATGAGTAGATGTGTTTTGTGTGCTGTTTGCTTAGTTAGTTTCTCCTTATCAGGATTTAGATGAAAATTTGATAACACTTGAGGTTAGTTTGTGTAGAAATATTTCTAAAGGGTTCACTTTTGATCACAACTGTTTAGTTTTCATAATCGTTTTGCCATTCTCAACAAATCATTAATGTAAGAAATGTTAAGGATCATACAAAGGCATACATCCCTGGGATAGTTCCAAAAAACTGAAAATACGGCGTGCGTTGCATGCCATTGTGCGGCCCTGTTCATAATTAGTGTATTAGTGAGCACATAACTTGCTTATACATCACTACATGATGTATGTTATATCGTCCAGACAGTTTATTATCAAATATGTATAAAAGGATGTCATTGCCGCACTCATGATTTATTTTCTTTCCATGTTAATGTACTCAAACTGCATGGGCCACTTCATACACAGGATTGGGACATTGATATATGGTGACCTGACGATGTGTCCTATAATCCATTGTGCTTAGTTAAGTATCAGTGTCCGCTTAATCCTGTACAGGGTTGCGTGAGGTCAGAGCCTATCCTGGCAGATATAAGGTGCAAGGTGGGGCTATACCCAGGATGTGACGCCAGTGCATTGCAGGGCACTTTTGGGGGGATATTTACTCAGCAGGTCAAATAAGCTAAGCAGTAGCGTGTCTTTGGACGGTGAGAGGAAACCGGAGTACCCGGCGAAAACCCATACGGAGAGAACATATAAACTCCATACCGAATGGCATCCATTCCGTTGTGTGTAATTGCAATGTAAGACAAGTTTGTGGTTGGCATTGGCATTGAAAGTCAAAAGACAAGTCGTTGTTACTATTGAGTAGTGGTGCCCTGCTTATCTGTCTTCATTGGGAGTGTTGTAATTTTTACAGACCCATAATGTGGACCAATGCCACCATAGAATAATCATAAATTGCTTTTTGACACCATAGGTGCTAAATTATTATTGTTACAATTAATCCCTAACCCTTTACCCAGGTCTTAAAACAAGTCCTCTTTCAAATCCAGTTGAAGCACTTGATCCAAAGCGCTTGGCCAGATGCAATTGGTATTGTCAGAACGGTATTAGAAATTCCGATGTTATCATTTACCACGTAGGAACCCTTGGAAAGGTTTGTAAGACCGTTGAGTGAATTATTGTTATCGACTGCTTGCGTGCAGGCAAGTTCGAGGAGAAGGAAGACCGCGTGCCCAAGCTTGACCAGCTGAACTCGCTGGGCTTCATGAGCCACATGAACCTACGCCTGGGCAAGCAGGAGCTGCGACAGATGGAGCTGCTGCTGCTCGACTCGTTCCAGTGGAACCTGTGCCTGCCCACGCCGGCGCATTTCATCGACTACTACTTGTGCTCAGCCGTCAATGAGACGGATCTGCACAATGGCTGGCCACTGCCTGGGCTGGCTAAGAGCCGCTTCTACATGGAAAAGTACACCCACTACTTCCTTGAGGTGTCTCTGCAAGGTGAAGGTTTCCCTTCTTTCTCTATGCCTACGATTACCTTCAGCAGCTAACCTCATGCTTCTGTTGTGGAAGCTAGCAGAGCGCCTGTCCTGCGGGTGACCCTTGTTCCATGTGTGTAATATGCTCTTTTGACGTCTCTCGTGGATGACGTTTTTGGCTGTCCATGACTGTTTCGACCTGGATTTGTTTCTGATGTCCTCTTGTGGACATTTCTGGCACTTTTGAAGGCTTTGAATAATAATAGACGCTATCCCACAAGAAACTGCGTCCCATCTGTTATGATGTTACTGACCAATCAACAAAAGAATAGATAAAGAAACCCGCAAATGAAATACTTAAATAGATATTTTATTCATGGCTTTTTATTTCTGGGAGGAAACCGGAGAAGCCGGAGGAAATTCATGGAGAATAGGAGGAGAATACACGAACGCCACACAGAAAGGCATCTGAAGTGGGGATTGAATCACCTCGGACAGCACTTTCTGTGAGGCACATCTATTACCCCTGCGCCAGCCTGAGTACCCTCAGTGCCAACACGCGTACGTAAAAACACCGGCTATAGATGAGTCTGTGCCTCACATGCTGGATGTATTTATAAAGAATTTCTGAGGGGTGGGGGGGGGGCGGCACCTGCCGCCTCTGGGGTTTCGCACCACTGCTCGAGTAACGTCTGCACGGTACTTTTAGTAAAGCAGTCTGGCAGGCTGGCGCTGGCTCTGGCTCATTATCGCCTGCTTGACTCCACCTGCCCGCCCCCTCGCAGTTCCTCGTAACTCCAAATCCGTGTCTCGTCCACAACCAGGCGTGGAATTTGCGCGATTTATAAATTCTGTAATTATTTGTTCTTGTATCAGAAGGCCCGCAGTGCTTTTTTTTAGTTTTGGGGGCCGGCACATGTTTATTAAATTGGTCCCGTAAGTTAAAGCCCGGTGTTATGTTAAAGAAAAACAAACCTCAATTAAGTGTTTTTTGTGTTTTTGCTTTGTTTGCACACTGCCGTCACTGTCAAAGGATGTCATACCTTTGACTTTAAAAAAATTACAGCCAAACAGTTTGCCATGTAGCCTTAGCTGTGTGTACGTACATGGCGTTTTGGATTGTCATTGCATTTATTTAAATGCCTCAGGTTACACAGACTAGTGAGCCATGGCTTTAAAATAGTTTATCAGGCACTGAATCATATTAATTTAACAAATACTTTTTATCATTGACATTGTTTGTTATTACATAATATTGAGCAGATTTACATTTTGTTGTGTTCTGAAGTGCAATGAAAATGTATTCCCCTACATTACCGATGTCTATAGATGGGTAGATTTGATAAAGCAACATGCCTCGTGAATTAACCGTGTACGGTGTGCGTGTCCTTGCAGACCACGCGTACCTGAGGTTTTATCCATCCCAGGTGGCAGCTGCTTGCATTGCAGCCTCACGAATCTGCCTCAACCTTACACCGTCCTGGCCTTCACATCTGCAGCGGCTCACCAGCTACACATGGGACCACCTGACTCCATGTATCGAACTCATGTTGCTGTAAGGCCCTCTTGCCTC
>JAZEWT010000006.1:22062895-22091524 GCA_036362905.1 Mordacia mordax | reverse complement strand
TCATTTGGTAGTATTCATTATAGTTGGTAACTTTGCTGGGAGTGTCTTGCAATTGACTGTGAATTGTGAGGCATCCACATTTTATTTCCAGGATTGGAATTTGATACTTGAATTAACGAATTACCTCCATCGTGATGTTGCATTATGCTTTTGCACTGACATTTGTATAATGTATGGTATAATGTCTGGCTGTGACTATAGTCATCCTCTTGATTTGGTGTTTTGTGCATTTCTTGTTAAGAGATGGAAAAAATTACAATTTATGACCAAATATGCACTGTTGTAGCTGTTTGGTTGGGATGATGAAGCATCTCTCCCAGCTCTTGCATTCGTTGCATATTCTTAAATACAGTGATCAATTGTGACAGTATTCAGATTGCGTGTTTATATTGGTAAACCGCCTAAATTGGCGTTTCTAAATTTTAGCAATCAGCCTGCAACAAATTAACTCGCTAAACAAACCTACTACTGATGTTAATTGTAGATATGCCATTGTATGTATGCCCTAGCTGAGATTGTCGAATAGTTTCTTAGCATTGACGACGGGGACAAGCAAGTATTTTGCTACAAGCATTACCGTTTTTTTTATATTTCCTCCAACTTGTTTCAATGCATGCTTTGTTACATTATATATTTAAGTGCGTTTTTCCTTTTAATTTTATTTTATCCACGGTATGAGCGTGCTCTATAATTTGGCATTGTAAATTAATAACATTGTCGTTTAAATTACCTTAGAGACCCGTGTTGGTTGTCTACAAAAGAATACATTGTGAGATTTTTTTTTCAATAATCTTTAATAATTCTTTTTCTAACGCCCCACCTTTTCGTGTTCGTAATTTTATCACGTTAACATTAAAGTTCTTTGTTTTAAAATTTTGTGCATCAAGTGTGCGTTCACCAGGAATAAGTATCCGTGAACATTTTGTTGGCTTTTATTCAAATTCTGATTTGCGACCTTAACGTAACACTTTTTGTTAGGTTTATATTTGCGGCCTACGTAGAAGAGGAAAATAAAAGCTGTTGCAAGTGCTTAGGTTATAAGCAGTTATTGCAGCTATTTTCTCATCTATCTGCTAAGCTAAAGATTGTAATTTTGGTGGGCATGTTAATGCCATTTATAGCTGTAATATTTTTCTTTTTGGCTTCTGTATGACTGCTATTGGTGATGACATTCTTTTACCAGTCAATATATATTCACGTATCGCGTCACTACCAATTACATTTTGTTTCTGTTGGATCACTGTATTATATGCAAACTTGATTTTTTTTTATGTTTAAAGTTCAACATTTTCTGTTTGACACCTAATGTTATATAGTATATTATGTTTGAACCTGGATAAGGTATTTCTTTTCTGGAAAATGTACATTTCCTAACTCATTAACTTAAATTTGAAAGTAATACATTGCCAAACAGGTACTGCCTATGTTAATGATATCTGATGGCTGTGGTACATTGGTGCATTTTATTTTTCAAGATTGTACCTGCAAAAATTGTCTGCATTTTAGTTAATGTGTTTACTACATCTACTTTTATTTTTCACTACGAGCATATTACATTTCCTGTTATTTAAACACAAGGTGTACAAATGTCATAAATGTGTGGTCTTCTGCGTGAAGGGGTATGGTGCAACAATCACTGCTGTTGGATTCGATGTTAGAAAGTTTGTTTTTATCGTAAAAAATATGGGTGTTTTTTTAATAACAGTTTGAATACAGACACCCTTGGGAAAAATATGTAACCAGGTTTTTTTAAATAGCTTGCATTATTTTGAAGTTATCTCCCCAGTTCGTAGTAATTGTTTGCTGTCACACTGGCAGAGAACTTGAAAATGTGTTACTGGTAACTTTGTCGGACTTGAAGGCTGTACAGTAAACAAACAATAATCTTTTATTCAGTGAGGCCAACACCACTCAGACATGTTCTTCAGTTACAAACAACGTTTTCAATGCCGTTACAGATAATGTTGATGGCTTAGATTGCCAGTGTAGTAGGCTTAATATGTAATATGGAAACTCGGTGCAAATCATGTCCTGTATATATAGGGGGTGGTTATTTCAAACATTGTCACCAAAATAAGGATCTTGAGGCGTTTTTGCTGCAAACGGACAACACGAGGAGTATCTGTGTATTTGCCTTATGCAGCTGTTAACAAACGTGTATAATATGCCTATTCAAGATAGTTTCAAGAGCTTCTTAAAATATACATCGACTTCAGGTAAAGTGACGGTTTCATTTAAAATATAACAAGGTGCCTTACCGTTGATTTGTACTAATGGGGACTTTGTTTTTAAATGAGATGCATATTCTAATACTGTATTTTAAAATGTGTTTTTTTTTCAAATATCTTTTTCTTGCGGTTTTTAAGTTCATCTGCAAGCCAGTTTTTGTTCATGTGCTCGTTGGTTCGGAAATATAACTTGACAATTGAAATCGTGTTCAAGCTTATGGTGCGCTCGTGCCACCGAAATGAAGCAGCACATGTTGATTTTAATTTATTTATAGCACGGGTGATGTAGAAACCTTTGTTCATTTGATCACTATGAATATCTTCAACAGTTGATCACCTCTGGATTTAGAGTGAGTTTCATCCCAGTGAATTTGCGGTTTTTTTTAAACCTAATGCTTCTTTGCGCTGTTTACTGATTTTGACATTCCTACACTTTAGCGTCATCTATTCTGAAGCATTGTGCCATAATCGTATTTTAAGATGATAAATATTACGTGCATTTGTAACTTGTTGTGCATCATGTCACTGCATTGTTTGGATCAAAGCCTCAAAGGGCATTATTAAAAGCACAACGTCAAATTAATACTCTTGTCTTTCACATCCCTTGACAATGCAGAACAAAAATTTAGTATTTTAGAGCGTGACATCTCAACATAATTTATTCATGCCTTCCAAAATGGTTACTTTACTCACGATCCTTTTACGTATGACCCCTATTATGAGATTTGCGGGAGCAATAAAACATCCCGGTCCCTGTTTGCTATTGTTATAGTCATTGTATTATGGCTTATTTAAAATGTGTTTCACATTTCTGGAATCGCGTGGTAGATTCATACGGTGGTGAAAATTTGTGGATGACCTTCCAGGTAATAGGATCCATGAGAGCGATCTTACCCGAACGACTTGAGGGTATAGGGGTCTCTGGCTGTGCCCTGCATTGGCTGAGTTCCTACCTGTCCGACCGGAAGCAGTTTGTCAGCTTCGGAGGACAAAACTCAGATCCATCCTGTTTTGTCGAGTTCCTCAGGGTTCAGTTCTCGGCCCACTTCTCTTCAGCATCAACATACAACCTCTTGGCCATATCCTGTGGAGCCTCCATCTCAGCTACCATTGCTATGCCAATGACATCCAAATCTATATCCACGCAGTCATTCATCAATGCGTCTGGTCTTTGCATGTCATTCTCACTGTCAACTGTGAAGGCCTGGCTCAATTCAAATTTTCCAATACTAAATGGAGACAAGACAGAAGTTTTTCTTGTCGGAACCTCGCACCAATTGTCCAAGGCTTAACCTATCCAATTGATGCTTGACGACCAGACAATTGAAGTTGCTAAGGCAGTCCGGAGTCGAGGTGTGACTCTTGATTCCTCACTCACCTTCGAGACACACATCAACAAGGTGACGAAGGTAGCCTATTTTCATCTCAGAAATATAGCCAGACTATGCAACATCCTGTCACCTGCTGATGCTGAGAAGCTAATACACATCTTCATCTCCTCACCAATCGATTATTGCAATGCACTGCTCCCTGGCACCCCCTGCTTACCTGATCAATCGTCTCCAACGTGTGCAGAATGCGGCTGCCAGAGTTCTCGCACACCCATCCACGATCACATCCCCAGTTCTGATGTCTCTCCACTGGTTACCTGTTAAAATACAGGACTGAATTCAAAATCCTTCTCACCTCCAAGGCTCTTACTGGCGCAGCTCCGACATACATCCGTGATCTACTTCAGCCACCCTCCACACACGGCAACTTCGATTCTCCAATAGAGGCTCGCATGTGCCCAGATCGCACCTCTTCGATGGGTGATAGCCTTCACCGGCGCTGCTCCAAGACAGGGTTACCCATGGCAGATTGAGCTCAGATGAGGGGTCAGATATAACGATATAGGAGACCCTGATTAAAAGAACATACTACTGGGAGGACCAAGCTTGGAGATGAGCGTGTAGGCGAGCTGGTGGCCGGGTGAACCACGAAGCTCGGTCGGGCACAGCCCGAAAAAGTGACGTAAGGCCGCTGCCTTGGCCCACCAACTGCAAGGCAAATCATAAGGATCCAGTGCAATGCCCCTTGCGCAGCAGACAGGCAGAGGGAGTTTGGGTCTGCTAGCAAAGGAAACTTTGCTCTGGGACGTGGAACGTCATCTCTCGGAGGGGGGGGGGGTTAATGAACCGGAACTTGTGCATGAGGTTGGGAGACACCGACAGGATACAGTAGGACTCACCTTGACGCAGTGTCGGCTCTGGAACCAAACTCCACAATAGGGTTTGAACTCCTACTCTGAAGTCGCACAGGTAGAGAGGCGCTGGGCAGAAGTGGGGATCCTGTTTGATCTCTCCGCTGTGTGGTTTGATCTTTAAGTGCCGCCTCCCATTTCCATCACAAGCGCTAAATCCAATTTCGAAACCTAAACGCTCTCCCTCCAGACATATTTACCGCAGTATTGAACAATATTTCATCACTCTTCGCCTCGGCTCATTCTGCTTCTGATGCGACAGCAGAAACTTACAACAACGTGCTATCAAGCATACAGGATGATTTGGCTCCATTAAAATCACGCAGGCAGAAAACCATTTCCATGGTAAACTATTGAACTCTGGGATTTCAAGGCGAATGCACGCAGGGCCGAACGGACTTGGAGAATATCTGGCCTCACCGTTCATGCTTAAATATTTAAGGATCAGCTCCTCCACTACTGGAAGACACATGATTCTGCCCGTACCAACCATTTTTCCAGCATTTTGGCTAATGCTTGCGACAAGCCCAAGATTATTTTCTCGACCATTAATCAGCTCCTTTGTTCAACCAGTCATTCGCCCTCACCTCCTTGCATGAATAAAGATCAGGCGGATCAGTTGATTCAGTTTTTCTCAGAAAATACTGAAGCCCATCGTATATCTACCCAGCCTCAATTACCAACCAATACCTCTATAAATATTCCTCCACCGACTTTGACCTCAAAACTTCTGGAATTTATCGAATTAATGGAATTCCATGTCTCTTCTTTAGTTACTAGATCTCGGCCCACAAACTGCTCCTTGGACCCCTTCCCATCCAAAATCATTTGAGCAAATTTCAAATGCTTTGCCACGTTCGTCACTGATCTCTTAATAACCCATTTCGCTCTGGTATCGTCCCCCCAACTATTCAAACGTACCGCACTTAACCCCTTTCATTAAAAAACCTAGCCTCGATTGCAACATCTCTGACAATTATCACTCCATCTCAAATCTACCGTTCCTCTCTTAGGTCCTTGAACGTGCAGTAGCTGCGCAACTCCAGAAACACGTTCTCAACAATTGCCTCATCGATCCCTTCCAATCTGGGTTCAGATTCGGCCATAGTACTGAAACTGCTCTGGTCAAAGTAGTTAATGACCAACTTGTTGCTGCTGATGAAGGCTTGCCAAGTATTCTTGTTCTCTTGGATCTGAGCGCTGCTTTTGAGACCATTGACCACCCGATCTTACTTTAGCGAATGAAGGGTATAGGGGTCTGTGGTTGTGCTCTGAAATGGCTCCAATATGGGGCTTACTGCATGTGCCCAAATCGCACCTCCATTCCATGGATGACAGGGCCTTCTCGCGCACTGCTCCCAAATTCTGGAATGCCCTTCCATTGGAGATTCGATCACCCAAGTCCCTGGGCATCTTAAAATATCCGTAAGGCTTTCAAGTCTTCTGGCTAGGACTGTTGATGCGACTCTCACTGTTGTGCCGAAATAATGGCTCGCTGCTAACCTGCGCTTGCTCGGGAACATTTATTTCTTCCTTGTTTGTCGAACAATTATTTTTTATATCGCTTATTGTTTGTCCTATAATTTATTGCTATTATTGTGCTTTCAGTTGAACTGTCCTGATGTTGTTGTTGCTGACATGCCGTTCTCTCCGCAGCGCTTTGTGACCCTCGGGTGAAAAGCGCTTTAGAAGTGCAATTATTATTACCATTCAGAGCAATTTGTTATTCCACTGCTCGATAAAGGCCTCTCCACGCCCAGTCGCAAGGATTGCTCGCGCAATACTTCACACCGGTGAAAGGTTAGCGCTGCTTCGATCATATCAGTCACCATTTGGCTCAGATTCCGGGAATTGAACTTAGGTGGCCAGATTAATTTAGCGCAGCGTAGAAACCACCACGCCACCGATTCCTGAGTTATTTGTGTAGCGCATGGAAAAACACAAGCCAGCAGAGGGAGATTATAATACATCATCATCCCACTGCTCCAGCTGCTGGGAGGCATTGCAGCTGCTGAGAGGGAAAACAGGACACGCTGTTTTTGTTTATAAGTCTGACTTTTGGCCTCTAGGTGGTGTCCAATTACAATGTGAATGTAACAAGTGACTGCAGGGGATGTCTCATTCCCACTCACACGAGCGTACTGTAGACACGAGTCATTTACTCTACAGATTTCTCAAGAGTATCTTTTCATAAGGTGCTGTAACTGTTTGCTTTTTAATTTTTTTTGAATGCTCAGAGCGTAAAGGTGACGGCCCTTTAAGCATTTAAAAAGTGGAAACATTCCCACTCTGGGGTGATATTAGTGTGGTGCATATTAAAGATTAAAGCAGTAATACATTGGCCTGTCTGCGATCCATCCTGGGTTTAACCAGATTGGATCGTGTGAGGAGCTCACAAATTCTCGAAAGATCTGGACAAAGCCCCACATTGGTGAGCTCCTCCGGCAGGTGAGGCTGCGGTGGCAGGGTCGTGTGGCCCGCATGCCCAGCCACCGCATGCCCAAGCAGTTGCTGTTTGTTCGGATAGAGGGGGCTAAACGGGCGCGGCACGGGCTAGAGAAGAGATGGATTGATGTGGCAGAGAAGGATTTGGAGCTGAGTGGACTCGCTGAAGACTGGTACCAGTGGTGTCAAGATCGACCTCTGTGGAGGAGGATTGTAAAGGATGTTACGGGGCAGTTGGAGGCAGTCGCCCTCCAACAATAACGGAGGGCAGAGGAGCGACGCTCACAACAATGGGCGGAGCACTGGGCGGCTAAAACACAGCAAGTTGGCACAGTAGGGAGCATAGGTGGTGCATCTGCCAGCCATCTCAGTCAGGCAACCAATAACACCTGGGTTTATCCCCTGACCTCTTGTCAGCGAGCCTTCGACACTTCACGCGGCTTAGAGGTGTGGTGCCTAGCCTTGACCGTGCCAGGCCACGTGCAGGTGGGGAGTGCGTTAGGCTTCCCCCCCCCCTTCCCCGTGTCCATGCAAGTTCTCAGCCGGTGTGAGGAGCGCTGCGCAGAGACTCTCGCTCGGCAAGTGTTGGAGGAGGCTGCGTGAAGATGTGGGGCAGCGCTGCTGTGTGGGGGAGGGAAGCAGACCGGTGTGGGCTGCTGCTAACGCGGTCGTGCTGCTCTGGAGAATCAAAGCATTGAAAACATCCAGAAGGCCTCTGCATCATCTATCGTCGCTGCTCTCGTCGCCGCCTGGGTGAGTGCATCGCTGAGTGACGGTGAAGCGCTATGCCGCCGCTGAAGAACCCCTGGCGGCCCGCGCCATGTGGCGCGGTACGAGCCACGTGGCGCGGCCCGCGGCAAGTTGGACCCACGGGTGTCTGGCGGGGATGATGACTGAGGTCGACTCCCTTGGAGGGTTCTCCCCGCCGAAATACCACAGTGGTGCATATGGCCTGGCACAGGCGTTGTGGGGACGTCACCACCACTTGGTGGCAAATTGCAGTTGTTGTGCTGGTGACTGTAGGTTTGTCCATACCTAGGCAGCTGTCCTTCCACACTCACGCAGTTCTATGTGCGAAAAATGAATGTGTTTACACGACCTGGCGGGGTCCGGGCCTGGGAATGTGGAGGCCGCTGACATTTTCCCCGCACACATTTCTGCTGGTGGTGTAAGCTTGCCACAGCGTAATGCTCGCCCAGCAGAGAGGCGAAGCAGGAAGCCGATGCTCAAATGTTGGTTGCTGGCTTGGGCTGCGAGCGAGGTGTTGTGGCCCTTCGCTAGACCTATGCTGCTTCACCGCTGACATCTCATGTCAGGCAGGTTGCTGGCCTCAACTACTGCTCATGAGCTAGTGAGATTATGTTTTAATGCAGCCGCAATCCTCCCTTCTCGTTCAGTCTCTCGGGAAGCCCAACAGCTTTAGGTATGGTTTTGTTACCCTTTCTAGACCGATGAGGATCGACAACTCTTTTTCTGAGGTCGTCAATAACCTCTTGATGGGGGCATGACACGCTTCCACCATCCTGTGTGGTGAACACCAGACTGATGGTGACGACTAAAGTTTCTGTTTTCACGTTGGGTAGGGCCACTTAAACTCACTCCTGATTGTCATCTCATTGATTGAAACACGTGACTAATTATCCCTTTCATTTATCTGATTAACCTACATATTCACATGCCTTTTCCGACAGAGATATTGAATGTGGGATCATTTTGCTCAATAAGTAAATGAAAAGTAGAATTTGTTAAGAGTCATTTGTTTGGTTAAGTTTTTATTGTACTTCACACACCCAGGTCGCACACACCTTTTGCACAATGATGCTGACAAGGCGCTGCACCCACAACCTGGCACGCACTACCGCAGCAACGTTGCCAGACCAAATCCTTAACAACTTAAATAAAAAAAAACTCCTGAAATCTCACCTTTTCACCACTAACCCCTGAGGCAGGCTCTGCCTCTGAATTCGTCATGCGGCTCTTGAAATATGCACGCGTGGCAAATTGCAATCATTGTTATATATCTATTAGTGGAACTTAGATGAAAATATAATCACATTTTAAGTCATGTGCAGAAATACGGAAAATTCGTAAGGGTTCACGAACTTATTCTCATCACTACAGTTCTACTCTTATGTACATACGCAGTGACTGCACATATATTCTTACACGCTTTGTACCAAAAGTCAAAGCGGAATGATTAATAATCCACACATAGACTGTATTTCTGCATGACTCTTACCTACACCTTCATGCATAGTGACATTAACATATGCGGGAAATTCAATTTGAGCACGGCTGTTCATTCTAACCGGAAATTGAAACGTCCCTAATGAGTGGTTTGCATATGAATGGACCATAGATCATTTAAGTGCATGGGACATTTCAGAAGCACAAGGACCACTGCACTTTTTGTTGAAACACAAAAAAATATATTTTGACCGAAACAAAACAAATGTGAAAAATAAACTCCGAGGATTCACGTAGATGTAACTTATGTTGATAAATATTGATACATAATTCCATTACAAACTATATTTATATTTAGTTTTGAAATGTGCAATAGCTTAATGTTAATAATGAGTGGGCTCATTTATGACGAATGCCCTGTTACACCTTGCTTATACCTCAATAACGTATTGCTATCGCAAAGCCATACTGTAACACCTTCTAGTAAGGGTATACTTGAGACATACATTGTAAAAACGAAGCAAACAAAACAACATTAAATACTATCTAAATAATATGTTTATCGAAGAACAATGCATCAAATATGGTTTTGCATTAGACAGTTTTAGGAATGTGGCTATTGACTCATTGTAATTACTCTTAATGGTAATCTTACATGAATTACAATGCCTTCATATTTCTTGTTATCCGTGCAATCGTGCATCATTAGTCGTAGTATTGAGATATTTTTTCATTATTAACAAATACAAGTCACGTTAGCAATAACTTTTCAAACCTGGCAATTACGGTTATGCTTGTGTTTACCCAGGAAATTGTCAAGTTGTTGCGTTGTCAGTGTCAACGTTTGTTGTGTCGTCGAGGAATCCTGCGTCGAGAGCTCGCAAGCTCACTGGGTACTTTTTGCTATAATAGCAAGCATCCATATATGCCAGGTTTTATAGGTAGGGGTGAATGTGCTGTGTGCAATCCCAGCGGAGTGATGATATTCAGATGTTTCATAACTGGGACCTTTGGTGAAATCCAGTTTACGTGGGTATTATTTTTAAAGCAACTTTTGTCGACAGATTATGGTGTTCGGAATACACGTCATTTGGAAAACAGAACCTGTGCCGCTGTGCTAATTCGTTAATGCAGCTCATTACCCAGCTATACTCATGTCACATGGCATTTATTATGTAGTAGAAATAACAACTGTTTCTCATTGTTCTGCATGCCAGTCTAGACGTACGTTTGCTTCCATTGACTGGTGAAAGGTCATTACAGCAAACGCACTTTGCAAAATGTGTATTCGATTAAACCTTCTTTAAACATGCAATAGCTCTTTCTCTTGTTGCTGTGGCTTAGAAAACAAATGTTAGATTTATGCTATAACAGAAAGACTTTTGCAAATGTCACAGTTTCGCACGTATGGTCTTTCACATTTAACATTGCTATTGTGATGGATTTGCTCTTCATTTAAAGATTAAAAGTAAACCTACTCAAGAGCAGATGTTGCTCCTGTCGCAGTATGCCGTCGGGATTATATGAATCATTGTAGAAATGAACGGCTCTCCTATGTGTTGTCAGCTTGTATCAGGTGTACGTCTGATGTTTCACCCCACATGGTAGCGGGTTTCTCAAGAGCTGAATTAATAGTTTATTTTATAAGAAGATTCTCACATGTGGAGTGAAACCTTGGACATTGCGTCCAATGGCACGCTGTACAATTTCAAACACATGGGAATGGTGTACGGCACAACAAGATCTGACAATGTATATCTTAACAAATACGTCTTATGATTGCTTCGAAAAGCTGCTCTCTCGGGACAGCCGCCTCGGTCGCTTCCTCTCTCCACCTCGTGACCTTGCACCTCACACGTTGGAGGCTTTTCGAAGCAATCATCATGTATCGAGCCGTGAAAACTTACATCATTACAAATACGTCTTAATTTCTCTTTGCATGTTTTCCTTCATTGTATCTACTTTCGGCTGCAAACCTTGTTTCTCAGAGGTAACCATTCACTTCTTTGACATGGTGAGTATTTTCCTTAAGTCACATGCATTGCAGAACGTACTATTAAGCATTGGTAGTAAACATTACCCGTAAACTCGCATTATAAGACCACAAAATCCCACGTCCACATGTTAGTATAACTATTAGAAGAAAATACCTAAATATATTTGATGTTCATTGCCACCCTGTAATTCATATATACCCTGTGCACACGTGCTGTACAAATAGATGAAGTAATGTAGTACATTTTTTTCCATGGAATAATTGTCTGCTGAAGGCAGAATGATACAAACTCTGTGCAAAACATGGTAATTATCGAGCTGCTTTACATGCATCACTCTACAGTAAAGTGGTCAACAATTTTGCTCGTAAAGCACAATATATCTCTTATACGGGTTAATCCCCAAACATATACTTGTATACATCAGTGTAAGTGATTTTGAATGATGAGATTGCAATGAGTAAGTGGCTCAAGATGGGCAGTTAACGTTTAGTTTTCTTTGAAGGGGAGTGCATAAAGGTATGGAACGTAGACGTATCGTATCTTCATAGCATACGACTGAGACTTGTTTTCGTATATATTCCAATTGGTGTTCATCATCTCCTCACACATCGTGAAATTCCATTGTGAAGTCTTCATTGTTGGATACCTTTACTTGCCAACCTGCCCTTACTTGATGCATGCCAATGAACGTGAGTAGCTTGGGAGAGGCAGGTGCTGTCTCATTGAATGAGATGAAAGAGGCCGAGAGAACATCTTCAACACTTTGACTAATCGTCAGATCCTGACCTGTTGAATTAGAAGTGTTGACTTTTTAACGCCATGCTGTCCTCCGATAAGAAGCAGTGGTTGCTTCTTGTAATATTCAATGATGTCGTGGATGCTGTCAAATTTCTAAAACATTCAAAAGAAATACATTTGTGCAAACATTTAGCGTTGATAAAAAGTCCATGCTTTTATAGGATTTCATTATTGAGAGGTTAGGCGGCAGCTGCCTCTCAACCCCATCCTCAATATTTGGAGAGGGGCAGCAAGCATTGTGCTTTGTGCCTCAGATACTCGACATGAAGATCAGGACTCTCTCACTGGATTTTTTTGTGACGATGAATCTAATTTAATGTAGGAAAAACCATTAGACTTTGAACTTAACATTACGTGCCCCCCTTGCCCCAAAGGCATTTTATCTCGAGTATTTCCCCTCTTAATTGAAGTCAATACAATTAATATCAGTACACAATGCGATATATTTTGTGTTTCTCATTTCTCTCTGTGACCGTCCATCTGCCCGTTTCACTCTGTGTGTGCGCTGTGTTTGAGTGTCACCAAGCAGCTCCTGTGTGTTTCCTTCTTTACGTGTCAGTGTCTCGCTGTCACTCTCTGTCTGCATGTCCGTCAGTTTGGATACAGCTCGTATATGGTGACCTCATTATGTTACCTGCTTCCTACTGCTGTCACCCCTCTCTCCCTCTCCTGCTGTCACACCGTGCCTTACTCCCGTAAAATCATGTACTTGCCTCTACTTGTAGATATAGTATGTTCTAAAAGGATTTTGACAAAATAATATACAATCAGCAATTAAATAAAAATAAAGACATTACCTCTTCTTTTGCTTTTTCTGTACCCAAGGCATATTTATTATATTTTTCCAAATATCGGATGGGAATGTTGAATATCCTCTCTTCGTAGTAAATAACGAGTGTGTATGGCTGGTTCGTCTTATCTTTGGAGCTTGTCCTCACCATGAATGCCCCGTCCTGGATGATTAAATTGGAAGAACATTTTTTTTGTTAATCCACAGTGGGTCTTAAAATGTATAATACGTTTTGTAATACGTCGAGCTTAGCAGCATATACTGTAGTCAAGCCCCTGGGTTGAATATTAAATTGCCGTACAGCTGTTTATCATGAAGTACTGGTTTGTTCATTCAGGGAAAATACTGGATGTCCGTGAATGAACGTATTAAAAAGAAAGTTAAATAGTTTTATTGTTATTTGAGATATTGACGTAAATTTGATATCAATATGTCATAGACTTATGAATATTAGTTTATTTGTTTCATGGTATGAATTAGATTTTATCGAATATTAATCAACTGCTACATGTCTGTCACGCACTATAATATCTTGAGGATTTGTCATTAAATCAGAAAATGGGGTTTCTCCTGAAACAAATGGAAAGTAGCAATCAATATTCTCAGAAAACTAAACTGTATAATTATATGTATGATGTATGGGTACCTTTTGTTAATACACAGATGAAGCAAAAAGAGAAAAGGTGCATTGATATGTGTGTTGTTCTGAACTGATTGCCTTTTGGTAACACTTGGCTAATTCTGAGACTAGGCCCTAAAGAAAGCCGTCTCTGGTGTGGGCCAATCTGAGTCAAGGACATTGCATAGATTATCCAAGGATTTTGTTTTCGTGTATTGCCACAAGCATTTTTTGTTTCAAACCTGACACTTTGTGAAAGATGTATATTTGGTGTATTAAGATTTTAACATTTGTTTTATTGCCAGAAGGCGTAACATCTTTCTCTTTTTACATAAACGATATGTGTAATGCATATACGCTCTTCATATAACATTCCTGACATTATCTCAAATAAAAATACAACTTAAAACTTTCTTTTTGGCATATTCATTTTTAGTGCTGCCTCGGTGTGATGAATGGCACTCTGGCTTACAATCTGGAGGTCGCCCATCCAGGCACCTGGTGCGGCAGTTGCAGCAATGTTCCAGTTTTGTTTAACTTTCCCTGCCTCTGTTTTCTCCGATCATCTAACCGGAGTTAGTTGATCGTCAGGTTGCGCGTAGTGGGGTAAGGTGTGAGTACTCGCACCTCCTTTAAGCCATCTAACCAGTGTAGCAGAGCATAGGCATATAGTTTAGCGCTCTCTCTCTAGTGGAGGTCCTTTTCCCAGTGGTTGCACGAGCGAGCAATTGCTTGCATATTTTTATATTTTTAACATGGACGAGATACGAATACAGAGGTGCGAGGCATCCACAGAGATGTGGAAGGAAGGCAAGCCATGCAGCCAGCTGGCACCAGCATGTGCCAGACACTGCGTCATATGCATTATGATGTTTTCAGCCAATTAATTAGCGTTTTTTTTTTAAGTTGTAAAAGGAAACCGGAGAACCTGGAGGAAACTCACGCAGAAGAGAGGGAGAACACGTAAACATTACACAGAAAGGGGCCCTAGGCGGGACTCATCTGCCTTGGGCAGGATTGTGTGAGGTACAGATGTTAGTGCTGCACTTTCTTTATGGTCCCTACCATATGAATGTGGACATTTTACCACTGTTTCAGGGGATCTATTTGAGATAAGTACCATTCCATGGCTGCTTGAGGCAGATATTTTCTTTTAATAGTATAAATATATGAAAGTATTTTTCATTTAAACTGAAAGGCCATTATTGTGGTTTCTATACTCAATTTCATGTTTGGTTTAGCTTTCTGATTTGTTTAAGAAATTGTTCCTGTGTGTAGGTACGAGACTTCAAGTTTGCTTGAGAACGCCTCCAACGTGGGAAGTGAAACGTCACGAAGGAGAGAAGAGGAGCACTCGACAGGGCTATCCTGAAAGAACGGCTTTGGCAAGTAATTATCACTACAAGGACACTTCAACTCCACACAAATACTGAATGCTGTGCCGCCTGTTAAAAGCACTACTGCCATTAACCAAGGAACCCATTCAGGAATCTCACAAAGCAGAGTGACACACATGCGGCTATGAGTTTATCACATGGCATTAAATCCAAATGCTTCATTGTCAGAGTTCAACTTTATCCCGTTGAAGTGCCAGATCGTGTTTGAGATCATCTAGTCTCTACCTTCAAAACAGCTTAGTCCTGGGTGACTGAAACTCAGATTAGAACCCAGGTTCTCAGTGGTGCTGGCACAGTGGTCTGATCCCTGAGCCACCTGGTTATCTTGCACATCGTGTTTAAGATGCATGTTTAACAATGTTGTGGTTATAATAATAATTACACTTCTACAGCGCTTTCACCCGAGGGTCACAAAGCGCTACACACAGCTGTGGAGAGAATGGCATGTCAGCAATGTCAGAAGTCTGTGAAACTGCTTGCACTGATATTCCCTCAATCACCTTATTGGTGTTTTTCACCATGGCTTCCGCAGTCTTTCTGTCACAATTGTTTATTTCCTGCAAAAAGCATAAAAGGTTGCGTTACTGTATATGTATTTGAAATCTCATGCGATTTCCACGTTTACACACATTCAATATAAATGTAGCCAACAAGATATAGCAATTATTACGAGTAACATATGTAAATGTTTGAGTAGTTTCATGTTTAAATTTAATTTAAAAATTCTGTTCATCTTATACCAATTGCTGTATTGAGGTGCTTCAGACAAGGGGATTCCTCCTGTGTTGTTATCCTGGCAAACTTTAGAACATGACACTGGCACACAATGTACAATGGCATATTCTGTAATATGAAACTTACAAAGCAGCACACATTTTTTACACGTCATATCCAAATGGTATCATTCATTATTTAGAGCAATCTCTCAGTTTTAGCCACGTCCATAAAACTGGACACAAATACGCTTGACAGTATGAAGTTTTTTCATATCAACCCCTATCCCCCTTTTGCATCTGCCGCATCTTTGGCAATACACGTCGCATCGATGTATCAGAGAGATCGAGATGTTCACCGACACTGTTGCTGTGTTTTTTTTTGCGAATGCTTCTGCTGTTTGCATCTTTAAGTTCATGCAGCTTTAAATTTGTGACCTCAAATTTTTATTTTACAAAAGCCAGTATAAAGTACCATAGTAATTTGTCAACAGGTCTGATCCGTTCGTTGGCCATGATCTACACCATTTGTCATGTAAGGTGTAATAGAAAATTCTCTGCATGGTCAATTATTCGTGTTAAGGAGCCATTATCTAATTCGTCCGTGAGACACACTTATGTGCAATGCCAAACATGACATTGTTAATAATAGCGACACAATTTATAACACGTAAATTCTGCACCTGGTCTGGCACAAGACGTAGCTACTGAGGTGCAGTCGTGAGAACCAACTTCACTCGCTTATATAAAACGTGACATGTATCAAGATGGCTTTCTTCAGGCGAGCATTGTATTTGTTTATTGTGTTACATATCATAATTCAGAACTCCCCATGGCATGAGTAATCCACCTCTCCAAAGCACTCCATCTACTTGCGTACGACGAGCGTACATACTGAGACGTTTACAGGCCTTTTTTTTTACATAAAAGAAGTCAAACTTTTCCACGCGGAATATTTAATTAAAGCAAAGCCTTTCTTATTGACACTTGTGGACGTCACCCATTTGGCCATCTTCAGCAGTTTCTCTCTGTGACTGCAGAGGGCGTCCACAGCATATATGTGGAATGCGATTCCACATAAGAGGGGCCCTGCATATTCAAAATTACTGTGCTCTCTGCATGTGTGACTGTGTTGTTTGCACCCTCCCATCGCATTGGAACGATGATAGTTTTCATTTCGATCTTGTTATTTTCATGCCGCTCAAAAGGCTTCTGTACACATTATTTGTAAAGCTATTTAATGATAACTGCTCCCTCTCCGGATGTATATTGTAGCTTTGTTGAGTACAGGGTGTGGCATAAGTCACTTTATCGAGAATTATTATTGACTTATACGCCAAGGGTTTGAGAGGTTGAACAATAAGAAACCATTGTGCCGCACTGTGTGCTGTTCAGTGGTCCAAAGATGCACCATGTGTATTGAACAAAGGGAGGGCACTTTGAACAATCGGACACTTTGCTCAATTTCTGAACTAATTGATACATATTATTCTTTAGAATGTAACAGGTGTTTCCTACGCTTCAATTGTCACCTTGCAAAAGCAGGCTTGTACTTTTGTATTATTGCAAGTGTTGAGCTTTCCATGACTGCCTTGTGGCAGTGCATTTTTTTCGTAAAGTTCTTAATAATAATATATCTCACAGCAACATATCCTGGAAAGTAATGTGTGGTGAGTGTTGACTGATTTGAGAAAAATATATATTTAATGACAACGTTTGCCTCGTAATAAACATTCATTTTAAATATGTCCATGCTTTCACGTAAACAATTGTTTTAAAACCAATAAATATTTATGAATCATTCATATTTTAATTCAGAACTTTTAGTTTATATTTATGGTTTTCTATTAAAAAAACATTTGTTTTCGATATATATCCATATTTTTATATTAATCTCCCACGCCCATGTCTGACTCTTTGACACCTAGTGGCAAACCCACCCGCCCCACCTCGGTGCACTGCTAATGTAGTTTTTAAAAGAGAATTAAAAACAGCATTCCTTATAAGGAATATGTTACACCAGTTTTATGGAGCAGTTCAAACGTCTGTCTAATTATAATTATTTAGTAACAGCTGATACCTTTATCGACATGTCAATCGTCAGCTTATACTGCACAGCTATAATTGGATATACACATTAACAGATTAGTATTTGCTACTTTTGTGTGAGTGAATTGTCTGTTACATCGCACCTGTGTAAAAGCAGATAACCAGTACCTTAGCATTTGATACTGTAGTGACAGTATTGGCAGATTTCATTGTGGCAGCCGAGGAAGTGTGGTATCTTTACCGCACAGAAACCTGCTGGCAGCTATTGATGATTACCACTGTGTCATTTGCACCCTCCTGTTGTGTCATTAAGATATCATAAAATTTCTAGAGTCAAGCTGATTATGCCATATGCTGCAGTACAGACTAGAATATTATTACATTGTTCAGGATTGCGGTTTCATGCTGTGCGCATATGCATCAATGTGATTGATGAGTTGTGCATTACAGTGAGCTGATGAAGGCATGGCAAGCAAACCCATTATCATCAACAGCAAAGCTCAATCCACTGCTGGATTTTTACGTTGCCATTCCCCATGGTCCTACGATGTCAAAATGGATGTCGTGCCTGCACACGAAACAATCTCTTTTAATCACTGTGGTGATTATCGCTTGAGGTGTGTTTTCTCTGTTGGCTACATTGTCACCAGTCTCATCCTTTGGCCAACAATACTTCCAGCGGATGTGTCCAGCCTAGGCTCTCTTGACTCTCCTAACAGTTGATGCCAAGTCCCGACTTTTTCTTCGAACGTGTGTGTTCCTCATTCTGTATTCACCAACCAGCACTGACCAGTGTTAAGAAAGGTCTCAAGTTGTGTTGAAATACGGTTTTTATGGCTCGATGGGTCAGAATTGCTTCTCAAAAGTTAAAAATTTTCAGGGTTGCTTTCTTGGGCGCTTCTCCTCTCTCCTTCACGATACTTTGTCTACCATGTTGGAGGGATCGTTAGACGTGATTATTATCCAAAAGCGCAGCTCTTGAGAGCAATTCTCAGTCCTTAGACTATCATTAAAAGGAATAACTTGCATCCATTTGTGAATCTGCTGCTGGAGAGTGGCCTCTCAACCAATTCACAATGCAACTGACATGAGCCCTAGCTGGCAGTCAAGCCCAAATTGCTGGTCTCAGTGCAATGTGCTAACCACTTGTATCACCAAACGTTATCATTACAGCGTGTAAATTAACCTGCTTTCTTTGAGATAAAAAAGAACACTTTAGTCAATACCACTTTGCTTTTTTTAGGATCATCTCACTACACTGATCATGCACTGAAGTCACATGTGGTGTTGGGACAGTTAATTATAACATACTCGACAAACCAGAGTGTGAAAATAAGAGTCGAACAAATGGATTTTCACTCTAGAAATTATTTACGTTAAACGAGTTTGAGTAAATAAAAAATAAAAGTGACCTTCAGCAGTACACCGTAATCAAAGTGACGATGGCAGCATGTGAAAATAATGGCAACGCGTGGCAGACAAGTGCTGGAACGTGGCAGAAAGGACAGCCCTCGAGCAGACGGAGCGATTTAAATTACGAATTGTTCCTTTGTACTATCACAAGAGATTGCGACGACTTGGCGAGGCTTTTTATCCAGCAGCGGATTTATAATGGCTGATGATGACGAAGGAAACAATCCCAGAATGAAGTGCTGTGCGAGCGTGTACTGCATACTGACAGTTGGCACGGAGTGCGGGGGGCCTCCAGGAGCTCCTCCTCGGCTTGAGAACGACGGTCTGTGTCCTAAACCTTGCCGAGAACCGGCGTCTCCTGCATTAGCACGCATTGTAGCATCAATCATTAAAGTCTTATTACAGGCAAGAGGAATATTTGAAAGTACTGACCCAACATTACCAAAAAGTCGAGAAATAGATAGAAGCTTGAGGTGTTTTAGGGATGTATATATTCATCTGATTGGGTATCATTAGCAGTATGGCACTGTGCACTTTTTTCTTCAAAATGTCTCTTCTTAAAAGACACACATTTATGTGTTATTTCATTGCTTAAGCGCTTGTGGAATTAACAAACGTAAATGCTAGATTTACGTTTCTACTATCTAGCACCTGTACAGTATTACAGAATCCTTCACGTTAAAAACAGAAATGTTTGCTTTGCTGTTTATTTGCTGGGCAGGTGTTGACAGTTCATATTGTTGACACAACGTGTTCGGGTAAATGAGCGGCAGTGTTTGAACAGAAGGTAGCACGCACCTGAGAACACTCTTAGGTCTTCCTGTGATTTCTGAAAAAAATTAAAAGCAGTATTCAAAATAGACGTGATATCACATGCCTGGGTCCATTACAGGTCCTGCCAATGTCAACTTAGCTTATGTTACAGGAACATCAATATATTTATATTGTGCCCGCTCATATGTACCTGGAGTGGCAGAGGCTTGTGCAGTGGTTACCATACTGCTGTGTTAACCAATAAAAAACCCTGCAACACGTGACATCCTGTCAACTTCATCTTCATGACGGGCAAGAATGCTTTTTTGAGACTGAAAATAAGAAACTTGAGAAGGTATTTCAGTGGCAGTGAATGACCCCATTATTTTAATTAATAACCTAATTAAGGCTCTAATAGTCCCTATAGAAAATTGTTGAGACTTTGTAAATAATTCTGCATAGAGAGATGAAAAGCTTAACGAAGCTGACCAAATGTTTACAAACTCGTGCTCGCATGGGTTTTCGCCAGGTACTCCAGTTTCCTCCCATCGTCCAAAGACACGCTGCTGCCTATATTAATTGGCTTGCTGAGCAAATTGCTCCCACCCCTACAAAAGTGCGCCCTTCAATGTACTGGCGTCACATCCTGGGTATTCTCCCGCCTTGCACCCTCCGTTGGCCGAGATAGGCTCCGGCACCACTCCCACGACCCTGTACAGGATTAATCGGGTATTGATAATGAATGAACGCTACTACTGAGCTACATTGCAAAGTTTGAACGATGACTCCCACTGAAGCCATGCAGTTATTTTCACTGTGACGTGAGATGCAGGAGAATTGCTGCTGTGGTCAGCGCTTTGTGACCTCGGGTTAAGTGCAATTATTATTATTAGCTCATTGCCATGAACTATCGTAAATCGGGAACAAAGCAATGTTTGGGGACGGCACGGTGGCCCAGTTGGTAGCGCTGTCGCCTCACAGCAAGAAGGGGCTGGGTTCGAATCTCGGCTCGGGTGCCTTTCTGTGCGGGGTTTCCATGTTCTCCCCGTGTCCAAGTGGGTTTTCGCTGTGCACTCCGGTTACCTCCCACAGTCCAAAAACATGCTGCTGCATAGGTTAATTGCCCGCAGTGCTCGATGATGGACTGGCGTCTCATCTCATTGTCAGAAACCGCTTAGTCCTGTACAGGGTCGCGGTGAGCCGGAGCCTATCCCGGCAGACACAGGGCGCAAGGCAGGGATATACCGACGATGAGACGCCAGTCCATCGCCGCTATTAGGAATATATCATTTAGAAAAGTGTTGGCATTGCTTAATACTCAAAAGTTGCGTTGGGATAGAACATGTGTTGCGATGGAACATGTGTTGGGATGGTGCTATTTGTCACCTTGATGGAGCCAGCAGGCAAATGTAGTTTGTGACCTGCCAGGTTTCTCGTGGCCTGTCTGGATTCTGATTTCCTTGACGAATGGGGTAGTAATGGGGACCTGCAAAGTAACAAAGTCTTAGGAAGACATCATACATGAAAACCAAAACACCACCTTGTAGTTGCATCTATTATTTGGATATGGGGATTTGTGGTGTTCTGCCATTGTTGAAGAATTATTTTTTTAATCAATCGCTTATTTTATATCATATAATATATTGCTACTATTTGACTTTCAGTTGAACTGTCCTGATGTTGTTATTGACATGCCCGTTCTTTCCACAGCTCGGATTTGTAACAAATCCCGCCCCCCACAAACGTTATTGTTGTTGATCTCCGTTCTGGCGCCGTTGTTGTTGCTCACACGCCGTTCTCTCCGCAGCTCTGTGCAGCGTTTTGTGACCCTCGGGTGAAAAGCGCTGTATAAAAATGCAATTATCGTGTTATAACGCGTTGATGATCTAAATTGTATCCCACAATCATTGAGGAATCACAGCCAATTAATGAGTATTTATATATGCGGGAGGATACCAGGGCACTCATGCACGCTGGCAAATCTCTATCGCAGACTGAAGGGAGACGTTATATTTGACCACGCGTTGTTGTACTTTATTGTCTGCTGCCACGTAGGGCATGACACCTGGACTCCCACTGGAAGGGAGCTTAACAATATTTTTGCGATCCATCAATCCTCGCTTCCATAGCGCTGCATTACACACGTGCATAGCCACCACAAACCAGCTGTCCAGTGGTCTTTAACAGCACGGACAATATATCTTAATGGCCTATTACTGGGATAAATAACCGATTCTGGGCACATTATGTGCGCAAGGTGGAACAAACCTGGGCATTGTGCTTATCTCAGATGGGCTGTCCTTGTTCATTAGGGGAGAGCGGCCACCACTGTTTGGTTTGGACACCCTGTCCACAGGTGGGGGCCCCAGCGGGGCAGGCCTGGATGGAGGGGGTGGGGTTGGGGGGGGTGGATATCTTCCCACCAAGACAGGGCGAGGAGCAGACATGAGCGAGCTTGACATCACGGTACTCACGGACCATCATCGCGTTCTGATGTTGCATCTTGAAGCGCCAACAGTAATGAACGCAGCACTGCGCACGGGTCGTGGCACACATGGACTTTATCTACCAAAGATTAGTAATAACAATTGCACTTCTACAGCGATTTTCACCCGAGGGTCACAGAGCGCTGCACAGAGCTGTGAATCAGTAAATGCGTGCAGACGAGGTGGACGTTTTATTGCTGTCTTTGATGACACATTCGGCGTTCGACCTAAAAAAAAACAACATTCGAAGATCCTGAAGGAAAAAAAATAGTCGTGTCTCCGTACGGTGCCCCCTGGCGAACCTAGCCTGGCACGCGCGCCTTTGGGTAGCGCTGTGTTTATGTCGCTGTGTGTTTGTGCGTCTCGTGGGGAGCGGTGGCTCCAGCGGTTAGCGCAGAGCTGGGCTACAAACCCGGCCACCCCAGTTCGAATCCCGCTCACGGCCAACACCCGTGACGATTTTCTGAACCGGTCCGTGGCCTCCCTTAGGTCGACTCAGCCTCAAATGAGAATTTGGTGCAGTGTGAAAATGTTGCCACTAGGGAGACAAAGGCGGTCGAGCGTGGTGCTGGCCACCCACCTCCTGGTGTGCCGTGTCGACCTTCATAGATGCTCGCATAATAATAATAATTAATAATACTTGCACTTCTAGAGCGATTTTCACCCCAGGTTACAAAGTAAGACAAGAAATAATGTTGAAAACACTGGGGTGTATACTTAAGTAACACAGAGAACAACCCTGAAATGGTGACATCACAGTATGCCAGAACGCGCATGTGATGCTCATCTCAAGTAAGTCCTGAGCCTGTGATGGAAATTCCACATTCCTATGGTAGTCACCTGTCTGCCCACAGGACAACCACTGTCGATGTCCCTTAAAATGATCTCATCTCATCTCATTGTCTGAAACCGCTTAGTCCTATACAGGGTCACGGTGAGCCAGAGCCTATCCCGGCAGACACAGGGCGCAAGGCAGGGATACACCAACGATGGGACGCTAGTCCATCACCGGGCACTGCGAGCAATTTAGTCTGCGAGCCAATTAACCTATGCGGCAGCATGTTTTTTGGACTGTGGGAGGAAACCGGAGTGCCCGGCGAAAACCCACACGGACACGGGGAGAGCATGCAAACTCCACACAGAAAGGCACCCGAGCCGAGATTTGAACCCGGGACCTTCTTGCTGTGAGGTGACAGCGCTAACCACTGGGCCACCGTGCCGCCCTCCTTAAAATGATAACTATTGTTATTGCCGGAGGAGGGAGTGTGAGTTGAGGAGACCTCTGACCTCTCAATCTAATTACTTGCCACCTTTAGCTACTATTTACTTAAAAATATGTTATTTGTACCGTTTCAGTATTTTTTCTTATATCCTCGTACACAGATATGAAGACCATGTCTAATATTATACCTAGTCCCTCATTCCACAAAAAAAATGCCAACCATGGTTGGAATTCACTTTTCTAGAAAATATACGCTTATAACTTACAGTGTTACTCCTGTGCAGATGATGAGCTTAGTGGAGACATTACAGTGATTTATGTTTTGACAACTAAGCTCAAGTGTCAAGACTAGGGTGATAGAGCCTTCACAATGAATGCTATCGATGTCCTCATCACTTTCTTTTATCTGTTTGCGAGATCTTATAGCCATTGCGAAGTTGACATATACCCTCCAAGGTGTGGTTTCCAGAATATTTTGATCTGGGATTTAAGATCTTGTCCTCGATCACCAACCTCAAGGGATCACTCCAATACCTCTTTGGATAAACAGCCTGTCTTCATCCTGAACGTGTCCCACACATCGTGACCTACTAATCCCGATTAAAACCTGTAGAGCTTTCTCGACACAAATTCTGTTTCGACTCCTTTGCGTCCTTTACGTGCACCTGCATCCAAATGCCAGAGGCATCTTGTCTTTCCAGCTCTCCATGTGTTTTCGTGTCGTTCCACACGCATCTCTCAGCATGCTCTCCGATGCTCTGCTCGCAACATTGAGAGGCATGCGGCGCAGGCCGAACACACCTCGGGCAGGTGAAGAACACAATGACTGAGCGTCCGCCGTGCGGTCATATTCTGTTCCACTCGTTTCCTTCAGCTGAGAAAATCCCAAATAAAGTGAGCGCTTACCATCGCCTCCCAGCTTACCTGTTCATGTGATCGCATATCTTTGGTGGCATTTTTATCGTCTGTTAAAATAATAAGAAGTGGTGTATTTATAAGCATTTATCACTCTTTTTTAAACATATACATTTTCCCCTAATCTATTTTATCCAGGAAAAGCAGTGTATCATTCTTAAAGAACATGGGTAATTCAACGCATTAGTATAAAAATTGGCATGTGTAATCTACAAATTATATATTTTTAGAATATTGTGCAGCAGGTAAATATGCCTGCAAATGATAGAGCTTTAAATCGTATTTAAAAATACGAATATTCTCAAGTTATAATACGAATTCTTCTCTCATTGAAAGGAAAACATATAGAAAGGCAGAAGATGTATATTTAAATATTAATATTTGCATTTCTAAAGCGCCTTTTGCCCGAGGGTCACAAAGCATTGAATGTTACTTACCTCTTCTTCATTAGGGATTTCGTAATCTTCATTGTCTGTAAGTAAAACATGGAGAAGGAAATTATATGATTTGAATTCACCAATATGAAAAATTGGCTCCACTTGCAAAGCGAACATTGGATTACCCCAATCCATAACTGGGGTTGCCATCTGCCCTAGAACCCAGGATTGATAATAATAATAATTAGATCCCAGGATTGTCCTTTATTGAAATAGTTGTACTCGGGAATATGTAAGCCCAGGGATATTGAAGGTTACAATTTTTCGTCAGTTGCAAGAGACTGTAATTACAGTACTCAAGGCAATGCATTTCAATGTAGGTCTTTCCTCTTCTGGTATTATGAGATATTTTCTTCGAAATGGCAACCTTACAACGAACCTACACGTGCACTAGGAACGCACCTGAGTCGGTGTCCCTGCGATGGTCCTCTGGATGAAGTGCATGCTGGTGGAGTGGTGGGAGCTGTGTGATACCCTCATGCAACACCTTATGTGCGGGCCTGTGTCCAGCCTGCATGGAGAGCGGCCCATGCATGGAAGCATGTCCTACGGGCAGATAGCCCTTGGGTTTGACCGGTCTCTCAGGAACAGGGACTGAAAAGCTGCCATGGCCATTGCTACCCTTCCGTCCGAAGGGAAGACCACCCCCTCCTGGGTTGGCCTGTATTGGCGGAGCGTCTGTGTTGAAGTTTGGTTTTGGGGGACACATAGGAGGTCCCCCGTGGTGAGATGGTTTCAAGTGCAGGGTGTGCGGAGGATGAGATCTGGCGGACGAGGGTTTTGGATGAGGCAGGGGAATCATTTTTAAGGCCTTGGGCAAGGTGTGAGGTTTCGTTGTGCTGCTGCTTTCTTGGATCGTTTTTTCCAAAGAACGGGTCTTGAGGAAAACCTGTGAGTTGTCTGAACCAGGTTTGGATGTGGACGGGAGCAGTGGCTTGTGGAAGGAAGGCGACCCATCGAGTACAGGCTTGGGTAGCAACGGATGTGGAAATGGAGGTGAAGGCTTTAGCCGAGGTCCTGGCCTCACGGACGGTGAAGCGTCGCCTTTGAGAAAACTTGGAGAAGAGTCTTTACGTAGGTGGTTTAACTTATGGTCACTTGGAAGACCTGAAACACAGGAATTTTTTTTACAGAAAGCACATAATTGAAACTTAATAGAGTGTGCTATATCATTGTAGGTGTCCTAATATGATGCATTATTGGTGTAAGATATTGTTTTATATAACCTGTTTCCCAAGACAGTCTCCCATTCAAGTATTAACCAGATTTAACACAGCTTAGCTTATAATATCCAACGAGACTGAGTATTATTCATGGTAGTTGATTGCATGTACTGTATACGTGCATATATTTACAAATTTAGTGTAAGAATTTTACTTACAACCTTCGTTTGGTATATTCTCGACAGGAACTACGTAATCCTCCTGCAACACATGGCAACATTAACGCTCACCCAAAGTTAACTTGACAGCACGTGTCATTTTCACTTGCCACTCTTTTTATCACGTGTGTAAGCACAGAACAAGAGGATGTATTTCCTCCGGTACAGGAATAGGTACAGCGATTAAAACAGGTTATTGTTGCAAGTTGTTTTGACATATCGTGTCTCGGGTGGTATTCATTATTTACTTTTTTTCCAGCTATAAAAATCACCGTGTTGTTCAATAACGTGGCAATGTTTAACCAACATGGAATTGTTTACCCACATATAAAACACTAACGATGAACTTCCCACAACACACATAAAAATAGCCTGAACACAAGCAAAAACTCTGTAAAATGTCTTAACGGAATGGCTCCAGCCGATTCGATAGCGACGTTATCACCCTTGTGAGCTGCCTCATCAGTCTGCATCGAGCTGTGTGCTCGTTGTGCCGAGTTTCTGTTTTCCCAGAGTGAGGTTTCAGAGGAAGGGAGATGCAGCTGCTTGTCTTCGAACCCCACGACTGTGGAACTCTGCTCGAGTCTGTCACGAGCGCTCCCTCTCTCCAAATATTACTTCATTTAACCACTTTGTTCAGTTTTTAACTGTTCAGCGCTTCGAATCGAAGTGAAAAGTGCCGTGTCAATGAATGTTATTATTGCTATTCAAAACTTTCAAACAAAAGCAGGAAAATGGGTGAAAATAGCAATTGCTCGAACAATTATTGTGGCAAGCAGAAATGTCTGTCGCAGAGTGGTTTTTCAGATGGTAGGTATGTATCTTATTATTATTCGGCGTTGGAATATTGTACATTGATCGTCATTATAATAATATAATAACCTGAATATGAATAATTAATTTCTTGCCATCGTTAGAACGCTGTAGTCTATGGAGTTGATCTATCGCAGTACATGTAGAATTATGATAAACATGAACGCATTTGACACTCTTTAAACACCAGAGTTAATTTAACACGTATTTCGCAGCCAATAGTATGTATAATGTATTATTGATCTTTAGACTAAACCAAAACATCTATACAAATTAGAATAAGTGGTTTAAACAATTCAGTTTAAGCGATATAAACAATGTACCAGTCATGCATAAATCTTGAATTGATTTATAAATATTTCACCATAAAATCTACTAATCATGAGATAAGGATGTTGGAATAGTTTCACTAATATTAGGAGGTATATATACAAATTATAAAGACAACCCCTCCCCCATATAATCTTAATAGACTGTTGGGGCAAGTGATGTTAGTGATCACCTATGAAGAGTGGTACAGCCCAACAAGGGATGGGTGGCCAGCACCACTCCCGGTCGCCTTTGTCTCCTCAGTGGCGATGTGTCCACACTGCACCAGGTACTCATTTGAGTCTGAGTCGACTAATACCAGTGTATGATATATAAATATATACTGCAGCAATGTACAAGCACTGCATAAAACCCCCTATCAAATGTAAATGTGTTCTGTTTTCTTAACATGTATAAAAACACGGTGAAGGGCATTACAGACTGTGCAGCTGCTGTCTATAGTTGATCAGAAATGGGAAGTGGCAGCAGCTGCCGCCATGGTCTGATGGTAGATTGTGCCCACGCGTTGTCCATATCCATCCTAACCAGAAGTCAGAGACGATACATCTCTGTAGCAAAGTGATAGGAGCTGGGCACGCACTGGCGCTGTGTTTAAATAAACAACAACAAAAGGAACGCTATAGCAGCAGACCGCAGTGAATTAACTTTGTCCCATTGGTATCCTTACTTGATCTTCAGCATCATCACTGGGAAATTCTGAAGAGGTGATCTTGCTGCTCTTAATCGATATGGAGCCTTTATCTGGGAAAACCGAAGTGCACATACAGAGTACGGTTATTAATTGTATTCGGTTTAGATATGCTCTGTGAGCGTATCAGCGCTATTAACCATTATCTCCATTTATTCGGCTAAGCCTTCGTGAGGCTTAAGGAAGCATTTTGCTTCGGGATTATCTCAAGTCTACCATATCTTTTTGGTTTTCTGTCTTCCTGTTCATTTCCCCTTGTGGTGGGTATTATGCTGGCTTGTTTGTGCTCTCAAGCGTTTAAAGATGCTCATGTGTTTAAGCGCTAATATGAATGCAAATGGCAACCAAATTATATAACCCTGGTCCAAATTGCCACATTATAAGGAGTGAATCGCCACAGCAACTGAGTCATCCTGGAGAGCATCCGATATACTGTATTTTTCATTTTGAATGTTTCTTAGCATTTCTCTTGAAAGTAATCACACGTGGGATTTAGTCCTGGCTCCATTGAGCATATGTCGAGGACTAGTCCACACAGATATACGTCAAACACTCACTAAAATATTGGCCACTTTCTAAGCCATTTATCTGGCCCCTTTGCTTCTGTTTGAGGAAGTTGAGAGTGTTTACACTGTCTTTGTTTACTTAAAATAAGACGGTAGTGATTGACACGTTATCTGGCACCAGCACGCAGTATACTCATAGATTGCTCCTCGTTCTAATCAA
>JAZEWT010000006.1:22030839-22058536 GCA_036362905.1 Mordacia mordax | reverse complement strand
GAGCCGTGTCCCGCGCACGCTCCCCCCCTCCCGCCCGTGTCCTAGTCCAGCGCACGGTCTCCCTACACACCCCGTGTTGCTCCACAACTAAAATATATTTCGCTCAGATGTTGCAATCATTCCTCCCGAGGCAGTTTCTGTACTTTAAGCAGGACTTGGCTGTGTTCTTTTAAGCGTGTCAAGGAATGAAGTGAGCAATTCCAACATTTCATGGTCGTGATGCACCCACTTTAGACCCCAAACCCCCCGTGTGTGCGTGTCTGTGTGAGTGTGCGTGAGTGCCTGCATTTGTGGTCGTTGGTTCGATTCCCACCCATAGCCAACACTGGTGATCATTTTCTGAATCGGTCCTGGGCCTCCCCGAGGTCGACTCAGCCTCAAACGAGTACCTATTGCGGTGTGTGAACATTTCCACTGGAGAAACAAAAGGCGACTTAGGCGTGGTGCTGGCTACCCATCCCATCGTGTGCCGTGCTGGCTTTCACAGGAGCTCGCTAACAGCACTTGTCATAAACGTCTGTTAAGGCGTCATGGGTACTCTTTGTCCATGCGTGTTCTTGCCCCCATAAATCAGTGATCTGTGTTTGAGCCCCCCCCCCCCATGTCTAACATGTAGCAATTGATATCTGAACCCGGTCCAAAGTCTGTGTACGCAGAGAGCTTATCAACGTGTTGGTATATTTCACCGTGTATGATTTCAACAAGGTCAACTCATGGTAAATGAGTACTATGGCGATGAAGGTGCGGCTCTTGGCACATCACTCTCATGCAGGAGTTCTGACTTAGTCGCTAGACGGGGGTTTATTATTGCGTGTGTTCAGCACACATTTCAACATTTGATAATAATAGAATAATATAATGATTGCATTTCTAGCGCCTTTCACCCGAGGGTTACAAAGCACTGCGCAGAGTTGCGGAGAGAACGACATGTCCACAGCAACATCACAAAGTTATCAATTGAATAAAAAATGACGATAAATGAACGAAAGACATCAAGTAACGAAAACAATAAACGAAGGAATAAGTGTTCCTGAGCAGGTGCAAGTGAAACTGTTGTACAATATTCACCTGAGGTAAACTTTGGTCTGCATCAGGTTCTTCATAGTCATCATCTTCAGTGTCCTGTAATGTGGGGATCGGAATTAATACACTGAGATTTAAACACCATGAAACCTATGGGTACTTTTTTGCCAGTATACATATATAAGATTACAACAGGTTTTACCGTATCTGGCGATTATGTAGGTGTTAAGATTATGCAGGTGTAAAGATTTTAACACCTGCATAATCACCAGATACGGTAAAACCTGTTGTAATCTTATACCATGAAACCTGTGCATTGTACTGGCCTATTGAGAAGGCAGGATGTGCACACTGTTAATGTGCAGACTGTACAACGCACAAAAACACATCGTGGGAATGAACAGACGAAGAGAGACTGGACTTCATCATTATAAGTACGCGCTTGTGTAGGGTGGCCTATTTATTCAGCAGGCCAATTCACTTAGGCAGCAGCGCGTATTTGGACTGTTGGAGGAAACCGGACTACCCAGCCAAAACCCACGCAGACACGGGGAGAGAACGCACAAACGCCACACAAGAAGGCACCCGAGATGGGGACCGAACCCGGATCCTTTTTCCTGCGAGGCAGCAGCGCGACTCACTGCGCCACCGCGCCGCCCCGTGTTTCTGGTAAAAATCGAGACTTTGAATAATCACTTGGTTCGTGAAAACACATTTCCCGGGATATGCGTCTCAAAAGTGATGGCAATCTTGGAAAAAAATAGAACAGGTGGCAACCATACCAGTTCTATCGCTGCATATATATACACAATTTAAAAAGCAAGTAATATGCATTGTGTATGCTTAGCGACCTGAAGAGCTATCAAAGCACTACCTACCAAAGGACACATATATGAACCGCTTGCAATAGCCCTAAATAATCAGTGTCTACATGTATACCTATATTCTTTGAAGCAGTTGATAAGACTTCAGGATAGACAGTATTTGAGGCAAGTATTCCTTAATGACCCTTTCTCAGTATTTAACCCATTCTATGTAATTACACTCAAATGCATTGCTCAATGTCATTGAATCTGACATCCTCCACAAAAGGTGTTATTCGTTTCCCAATGACATTTGCTGATCGGCTTTCATTCGTCCATGAATGATCACATCTGGCATTGACGTATTATCGAGTGGGCCCAGGTGTTATGTTAGACTTTCGCGTTCCAAAGTGCATCCCTTGCAATTACTGGCAGAAGGACCCTACACGACAGTGAGCTGTCGAGCAGGGAGTAGTTCTCAACTGTTGGCATCTCAAGGCCCAAGCGATCCCCTTGGGTCTGATCTCTACCGACCACTGGGTGAGACACGCGGCCCACTGAAGGGTCACCACCACCCACCGGTTGATGATGGCGGCATACCGTACCGCACTTTACAGGCTTACTTCCATCTCTGGTGTGTGGATACCACACTTCACCCCAGCACATGCGACCTGCCGATAGACTGTGGTGTACTCATCTATACCCCTGCGTAAACATGGGCGGAAGGATTTACGAAACGTTCATTGTTTCATCCTCCCAAGCTAGGAGGTCGGATTGAAGTGGTTATCTCTGAATTGCAAGTCCAATGTGATAATCAGCACCTCACGGTGGCACCCCACCTAATTTAGACAACCTCTGGTTTCCTATAGCACCGAGTTATGCATAGAACACTTAGTACAGTTAATGGCAACTACAATTCTGATAACAAATGTCATACGAGAGTCATGTGCTGTATATATTAGCAGTGCATAGTACAGAGAGCAAAATACTATAGAAGGGTAGTTAATCATGTTGGGCTTTAGAGTATGCACAGGACTGAAAGCTACTCTACAGGTCCGTGAGCTATCATATGCAGCATTAAGTAATTGTCGGATTATCAGGTACTATAACTGTTACATATAAAGAATAACATTTTTGTTCAGTGAACATATAAAATTGTAGTAAATTGTTTTATAGCCTATACTCATTAACATAGATTTATGTTAACAAACAACACAGACAAGCACACAAATAGTGCAGAACACATAAAATAATGATGCATTAGCAACGAACGATGTGCATACAAGTGTGTACAGGAATAAAATGGAAAAGCACTCACAAATTCATTTTCTGGCCAATCATCTCCTGCATGGGCTGTTGCTGTGAAACAGACAATATCTTGTCAGATTTATTTTTGCATATTCTACGTGAATATTTACTGACATTTGTAGGAACGTTTCATTGCATAAACACATCTGTAACAAAAGTGGTTCATGTTGCTATTAAAGCCCTAATGCGGATGTGACTCCCCAATTACATTTTATTTTCACAATGTTCAAGTTCAGCCCAATTGACTGTAAACATTACAATAATGAATGCCAAGGTCATGAGTAATACATGTATTTTTTAGTTGTGGGTAGTTTTCTGTGCATCGGTGCAAATTCAAGCTATTAGACGTCTATTGAGGGAGAGGTCACCAGTCGTTGGGCTGGTTATGAGAATTTCTTTTCACTGAAAGTGTCAAGACACTCTCACACCCTTTACAAATCGTCATAAAACAGCAGAGACAAAAAGCTTGCACATTATAATTCTTTAAATGTATATTTCCGTGGTTAAAATTAATTGGCTCTCTGTACCTTAAAGTATGGATATTTTTGATGCGTGCTAATTAATCCTATTTTTGTTTTTATTTAGACAAAATGTTTTAGAAACGTCCATTGGATGATTTTATAATGTATTCGTGTAACTGATAATCCTCTGGAGACTACATGTTTTGAGTGGATAAATGTGTAGCCGATGTTAACATTTAATGTGATATTCTCAACATTGATAGTTATTTTTAAAAACACAATGCACTGTCAAAATGTCACTGTGTCTATAGTTAATTGTGCAAAATCTTTTGAAAACTTGCAAACTAATCACCCAAATCATATTTGTGGCTGTGCAGTGACGTATTGATTTTTTGTATACGTTATTTATGTACGTGTCAATCAACATTCTGTGGACACTCCTGCAAATTAGATGTGTCATCTCAAAGGAATTTCAAGTGAAATATGTTGTTTAAAAATTATGTTGACAATTGCCATGGTTTTACAAAAAAAGTACTATATATGATGCAGTGGCCCGCCACAGTTGTTGTTGTGGGTGTGTCTGATACAGCCTGCATCGAGTGACTTTTTGTTGCACTTGACATCAGGATGGCTAAATGTCAAAAATGGCAGGTTGGCAAAATGTCAATAGAAATGTGATTTGTGCTGGCACAGAATGTCAATTTGATGGTAGGGGTCAGAGGGTGGACCAAACAAACAAAAGAAAAAGTTGAGATCAATTGCAATTTCCGAAAGTAAATTTTAGAATCGTATGCGTGCAGGATTTGTGTAAATAATGCTTTTCGCAGCCCTCCCCATGGGCTCTAAAGTCACACTATGTCTGGAATTGCTATAGGGTTCTTACCTGGAGGTTGTGCCGTGTAATCTTTTTCTGGAGGATTTGGCACCGATTGTTTACTGCTAAATCTGTAAGAGCAGATTAGAACGATGATGAGGGACTCGAACTTTAAGCCAGGACGCACATCATGTCGTGCTAATATTGAATAAATATGACCCCTGTGCTTGTGTTTGATGCCTTACTTGTTCCAATGAGTTCTTGGTTGCTCACCAAGTGATTTAGTGAGACTTTGTACTTTCCTGTGGGAAAACGAATAGGGTATATTTTATATGCAGTAGAAAAAGGAAAAACTGCACTATGTATATAGGCCCTAATTATTGTGTGATGGCAGGGTGGCGCAGTCATAACATCTTCGCTTCACGGAAAGAAGGTCCAACTCGAGACAGTTCGATGCCTGCCTTCAGTTGCATTAATGTGTGCCGTTTGTGTGTTCTCCCTCTGTTCTGCGTGGCTTTCCTTCTGGTTCTCCGGTTTCATCCCGCAACAAAAACAACATACTCATTCGTTAATTAACCGATAACGTCATAAAGTACAGGAAGCAGGCTCTGGCTGGTTGGCGCCGGCTGATTGCGTGATTGGACTTCCACCTCCTCCCCTGCAGGTTACCTCGCACCTCTGAGTCATGCTCTCTTCCAATTAATACCTAATATGTGGGCGTTATAAATTATGATAATTATTATTATTAACAGAACTGTTAACATATGGGATTGAAAATATGGAGCGTATTTATTAGTTGTGAAACGGCATGGAGTTAGAATAATGATTATAAGCACCTCCTGTTTTCGAGATTAAATGTCCACTTCTGGTACAATGCCAACGTATTACTTACAAGACAACACGAAGTTCACTCAGTGTGCTGGTGTTTGTTTTCAGAATGTGCGTGCTCGCAGTACCACTGCTTACATGCGTGCTTTTTCTGGAAACATTTGCAGGACACTTGGATGAAGGTTCTACAACAGGACAGGCACAGCACGAGTTGATTAAAGTAGTACAATTTACTAATGTTTGTGAAAGTGCATCAGGGGTTGTTATTTTGCTTTGTATCCTTAGAGAATTTACATGGTTTGATGTTCAATGCCACCATGTTTAGGGCAATATTACAATGTTCGTTGACGATATCAGAAAACGGTTGGGAATATAAACAAACTGGTAAGACAAGATTAAGGAAGAAAGATCTCGCTGTTTTGGGGCACATTACGAGAATGAACTCACGCAGGATCTTGTACTTGAGGATAGAGCACAACATTGGAATGGAACAGGGAGTAATGGGGAAGACAGTAAACTGGGGTGATAAATGCCGCGGTAAAAAAATCTCGAGTAAGATTTTGACTGAATGAAGCAGTTAGACTGGTTTAATAAAAACAACCACGGCACGATTTCATTTGGCCCCATTATCGCGAATGAGCTCGAGGAATAGACAGATGATGATGTCAAAAGTGATGAGAATGTTGATTGACAAAATGTAGATTACGTTCTTATGAAAATAATAATAATATTTGCATTTCTAAAGCGCTTTTCACCCGATTGTCACAAAGCGCTGCACACAAGTTGTGGAGAGAATGGCATGTCAACAACAGCATCAGAATAGATAAAATAAGTAAAATAATGACTATAAATGAATGAAGGATGTGAAACAAAAGTAAATAATTGTTAAAACAAATAGAGGAAGGAAGAAATGTTCCTGAGCAGGCACACAACAACAAGAGTGAGCAGCATCAACAGTCCTGGCCAGAGGACTTTAAGGCTTCACGGAAGAAGTGAGCCTTGAGATGGGATTTGAAGACGCCCAGGGGCTCCGCTGACCGACTTCATGATATCACCGTTAATACTGTATATATATAGACAATGTAAATGTACGTAAATAATGTAACATCACGATATTTTAACATTACGAACGTCGATATAAATAATATACAACAGAAGGCATATAACCTTCTGTATAATTAACATACAGTAGAAGGCACTTGTACGATATACCCTGTGAGAGTCACTTGGGCTACACAAACCTTAACACTAAACCACTAAAACTACGAAATGTTGTTACTCCACAGCATTGCTCACTATCAGGTGATCTTATGGCGTCACCAACGACCGGAATTTCGGGACTAAAAAGGTGCCAGATTATCGGACCTTCACGGTATTCAGGGATCGAGCAGCGGGAATGGGGATGCCGGGTCGTGCGGATTCGACTGGGGGCGCGTGCCGGTGTGGAGATGGAGCGAGGTCCGTATTTAAATACGTAGTGAGTTTCTTGGCCATTGATTTCATTAAACTTACCTAATTGTGCAATTGGAACCCATGACTTCTGAATGCGTTATAATTTACAATCCATATTTTAATACAAGTACTGTATCTTACAATATGAAGCTTGTGCAAAGATAACCCGAACAGTTAGCGCCAGGATGTTTGAAAGTGAAGCAAATGATGTACGCAATCGTTCACAGTACTCATCACTGGGCTCCACATTTGTCCCATTAGTGTTGTAACACCTCAATGCGCGACGGACAAAATCGATTCAGCGACTTCAGGACATCTGATTTTTCTTCAACTTCACCGCAGAGCTACAGAATTCAGAAGCCCGATGATGTCTCCAATGGGGGAGGCGAAACACGATGAGAGAAGGAACCGTTCGACACGCCTATCCTGAAAGTGCCGCTCTTAATAGCAATTCTCATACACCAAGCCCTGACCAAGTACATCAATACATTTCTTTCACTTCTTCATCACCCAGTTTGCAAACTATAGTTGACGGTTAAACTTTTTGCGTCACTCATATACACTTATGCATGGAAGGCACTTTTCACAGAACTGCACAACTAACTGGTTTATGCAATTTCTTGCACTTGACCCTGCATTACAGAACGCTCTCGCTGAGCACTATGTGGCTGTGACATACTTTCTGGGGGAGTTGTCAAACGAGGTCAGATACCACTCTACAGATGTTCAGTCATTGGAAACTTTTCATTGTTACCGAGATCATTCGGCACACGTCAACCTTAACCGACCCCTACAGATGAACGTCTTCATATATGTTACCATCATGGTGTGGATGCTTATAGCCGGAAGCACATTTGTGTCCAGTTAGCCAAGCTCTAAAACATGAAGTTGTAAGAAAGTTCCCCTTTTACATATATAGATCTGTTGCTGAGTTTTGACAAGGTTCTACAGACACCAGTTCATCGATGCATGCTTAGTAAAGTAATATTTTCATTAGCGTGTTGGAAATTTGGCAAATGGGTGGCGCGGTGGCCCAGTGGTTAGCGCTGACGCCTCACAGCAAGAAGGTCCCGGGTTAGAATCTCTCTGCTCGGGTGCCTTTCTGTGTGGAGTTTGCATGCTCTCCCCGTGCCCGCGTGGGTTTTCACCGGGTACTCCGTTTTCCTCCCACAGTCCAAAAGCATGCTCCTGGATAGGTTGATTGGCTCGCAGACTAAAAAATTGTCCCGCAATGCCCGGCGATGGACTGGCGTCCCGTCGTCGGGTGTATTCCTGCCTTACGCCCTGTGTTTCCGGGATAGGCTCCGGCTCACCGTGACCCTATATAGGATAAAAGCTGTTTCAGATAATGAGATGAGATGAAATGTGGCAAAAAATCCCCGATAAACGTGAATTGATCATTTGTAGGTGGACATCGTGGAAACTATTTATGCTTTCAATACTGTGTCGGTGCAAGTTCGAGCCGCTATTCTCAAGCAGGAGGTTGCGACCCATCGTGAGGCTGCGAGCACCACCGAGTGGTCCGGGGCTAAGTGGGCCTCGAGGTGCAAAAAGTTGAGAACCCCTGATTTTGTGAATATCATGCATGAGAGACTGGAGAACATTCATATTGTAGTTACAGAAGGATGAGCATCAAGAACGTCCCTCATCTCGCATTGTCAGAAACCGCTTAGTCCTGTACAGGGTCGCGGTGAGCTGGAGCCTATCCCGCCAGACACAGGGCGCAAGGCAGTGATATACCCACGATGGGACGCCAGTCCATCACCGAGCATTGTGGGCAATTTAGTCTGCAAGCCAATTAACCTATGCAGCAGCATGTTTTTGGACTGTGGGAGGAAACCGGAGTGCCCGGCGAAAACCCACACGGACACGCGGAGAACACGCAAACTCCACACAGAAAGGCACCCGAGCCGAGATTCGAACCCGGGTCCTTCTTGCTGTGAGGTGACAGCGCTACCCACTGGGCCACTGGGCCACCGTGCCACCCCATCAAGAACAGCGGTAGCTTTAAGTATTGGACCTGTGGCTGATCAGGAACACTTCTTCCTACCTTTATTTGTATTAACAATTATGTTTTTTTCATTTGATGCCCTACGTTGATTTATTGTCATCATCATTATCAATATCTGCTTAATACTTTACAGGGTCGAGGAGGGCCAGAGGGTACCCCGACAGACAGCGTACAAGGCGGGCTATACCCAAGATGTGACGCCAGTGTATCGTGGGGCACATGGTCAATTTTCTCATTGGGCCAATTGACATAAGAAGCAGCGTATCTCTGAACTGTGGGAGGAAACGGAAGAACCCGACTAAAACCCACGCCGACATAGGGAGAACATCCATTCATCGCTCTGCGCAACGCTTTGTGACCCTCAGGTGAAAGGCGTTTTAGAAATGCAAATATTATTATACAGGTGTCACAGGAAGCAGGTTGCAAGTAGTGCTCTGGGAGAGAGTCAAGGTAGGATGGCGTAAATTGAAAGAGGCTTCAGGAAATGTGCGTGATCAAGAGATTCCAGTGAAACTGAAAGGGGAATCTGCAGTACATTGATACGACCTATGGTGTCATATGGTGCGAAGACGTGGACGATAATAAATAGAGAAGAGTGCTCGAAATGCCATGATGAGAGAATGATGTGATTGTCTCCAATACATGGGAGGCACAATCAATAAGTGAGAGCTTTTCCAGCAGCTGCTGAAATTCCCCAGACGTTTGGGGAGACAAAACGCAAGGTGGCTAGGCCACGTGATGAGAAGATACAGAGAAGATGCGATTGGAAGGTCTAGGGCGATTCCAAAGGTGCGCGGCACAAGCACAGTTGTCGAGGAGTTGGAGGAGGAGCATTTGGAAGGACGTAGCGGCAGAAGAAATGGAGACATTGGAAGCGACTCGAGAAGAAGCACTGACTACAGGTACACGAGGACAATTTCCCTGAGCAGCCAAGTCGATGCGTTAATGGGGCTTTTGGCTTAGAAGAAAAATATATTGCAAATCGGCATGAATCTTTTACCTGGAAGGGTTTTTTGTAACTAACGACACGGGAGGAGCACAACTGATGCAGTGCGCGTCACAACACTCCTCTGGTGCTCTTCTGTAGCTTGATGTTAATAAATATTTTCCAATAGCTTTTTTACCAACCAAACTACAGTATAAGGCTGAATTGTATGATTAGCAGTACAAATCATTTTAAATGCTTACTTCATACTGATGTCAATGAAATGTACGATTAGCAATATACATAATGTGTAATATTTACTTTATACTGATTTCAATGAATTGCCTACTACATAAAATTCTCCTGGACTTTTATATTTCTCTGGAGCAGTACAAAACTTATAGGATTTGTGCACCATATCGTTTTGTTTCCTCTATTGTTCATTAGAGTAAAACGGCTAAATTACAGTACAGGATGATGAATAATACAATAATGTGGTTTGCTACACAAACACATTTTTTTCTTCTTAAGCTATAGTTGTCTCTTTATGAAATAATATTCTACAGTAATAATTATAGACCCTTACCAACAAAGTTTTCCCATCAATTTTATTTCTCCAAACAACAGCGACACAGTCTTCCAACTTGTTCTGGACAGAACAAAAAACAAACAACAAAAATGAGATTTTCTAACACACCTAACAAAAGAGAAACTAATTAATTGGTTACATTTGGAAGGAATGCGTTGAGTTTTTTTAAAATTGCACTCAAGCATGAGCAGCGTTCCTTGCAGCTGGATTGTGGTGCTGCTTTGTTTCAAGGTTTGTTCATAAGATAAATGTCTGGTTAGTTTCTTACAGCACAATGAAATTATGTGATGTGGTAAATATTGTTTAGGGTTGCATTATGTTATCATCTTGATCGTGAGTGATAACAATAACGTGGGAACCAGGGAAACATATGGTGCAAACATCGATTTTGAATTCCCAGAAGAGCACTACACTTGCTGATATGCTATTAAACTCGGATTGTTCCATACATTTTAATGATGCATAAGTAGTAATTTCAACGTGAAAAACCTGTATAAGATTACAACAGGTTTTACCGTATCTGGCGATTATGCAGGTGTTAAGATCTTTACACCTGCATAATTGCCAGGCAATTATGCAGGTGTAAAGATCTATATATATGTATACTGGCAAAAAGTACCCATAGTGTGAAAAACCTGCCTGAATTTTATTTGTAACCTCAAAAACTTCATGAAATGTTTAAGGATATTTGTGACCTGAACCAACAAATTTCCACAAAACCATGGTTGAATTATATCATAATATATAGTATTATATAATGCTTATAACTTCCACGTATGCATGGTAAATTGAAAACACAATGTTATAAATGAATATCCACTATAGAGATGTAATTAATATTCACAAATGTGACAATACATTCAAAAGTATGACAAAAATGTGGGTGAGTTCATTTCCATAATTTGCATGTACTAAATCCAAAATACTATCGAAGTAATATGTTTGAGTTGTATTGCACAAGTAATATGGTCCTTACTCTATCATTTCATTTTCCAACTATGGTTAGGTTGGATGGATGGATGGTTAGGTTTTACATCGCCTTGGTGACAAGGAAGCATTTATTTTACAATCGCTTCTTCAAAAAATAAATTCTTTAAATGAGACTTCGTCTGACCTAAATGAAGCATTTATCCTAAATGCCATATTACAATTATCACGATTGTACAGCTGTACAGAATGCATAGGTTCATACTGTGAGGCTGTAATAAAAAAACCCATAGCAACTGCTGCATTATCTCTAAAATCTACGTTTGTTGAGACACACATTGCATTGAGCATTCATAATCAGACTGTAAACGCTGACAAAGACCGACCTGCTAAGTATGCTTTCAAGTCGTTATCAAGTCCCACGCACACACAGGGGTGGCTTGTGTGGCACAACCACGCACAGAACTTCCGCTTGGAGCTTCCGTTGGACGGGCTACCAGCTAGCCTCGAGAAACGCGGAGTTTGTTCGCGCTCAATGTGCGTGTCTCTAGCGTCGTTCTGCTACTACAGTCTCTACCATTCAGTCCTTTGCAGTCGTGAAATTCGCATTTGTATGAGCACGTCGCAGATGTTCATGTCAAAATTGTGACCGGCAACTCCATTGAAAATACGCATTCACCTTTCGTAATTCAGTACTGTGTATGTTTTAAATTCAGTTAATTTAAATTGCAGTGTTAAAATTACATGGTTATTACACAGACACGATGCTCACAGTATTGTATAAATTATGTGTGGCAATGTCAGGACAATATTGAAGTGTATAAAAGATCATTCCAAATTTGGAGTTCATGATAAATCTTTGTATTATTGTATGTTCTGATATTCCATCTCAGAAGACACCGTATTTCATCGCAAAACCAAGCAGCTTATCAATATTAGTATATCTGGTGTTGACAGCTTTTCTTACCTAAAACCTATGATATTCAAGTAGTCTCTCCACATTTCTATAACTGCTAATTTAGTCCATCACATGCTGCAGTGAAGTCACAATTTAAACGGATTAAGTTTCCTACGTTTGCCAAATGTGTCCTCTACATAGTCTCTGATTACATCATGCAAATACATAAAACGTGTCTCACTTAACACAAGTACATGTCATTAACTTAGAGGCTATTGTGGATGACATATTTGGAGTCACAAACACAGTAGGAACACTGTTAGAAGTGTAATGTATTAAAGCTTTACTTAATATGAGCCGTTACCTGTCGGAACCAGTCAGCCACATCTTGGGGCTTCCACAGTTCGACACTGTTGTTTTTCGGCTGTCGTGCAGACATAACGAAATGATAGACACGCACGCCAGGTCTCCTCGGGAGCTCTTCTGAAAGACACGCTGCCGCTGCTGCTGCTGCTCGTCTTGTTTTGTAGGCAGCCGCTCGGTATTTTCACTCTGACTCTTTCCACCGCCTCTTCCTACAGTGCGCCAAGCAGTTTGCACAACATAGTTCCTCTTGAGGCCAGTGGTCTTATGTTTGCGGTTTTCATTTTTGGTACAGGGGGACTTGGTTTTGCGGGTACTGTAAATGTAAATTAAGTATTTAATGTGCCAATGAACCATTGTACATGCTACTTGAACATATACTATGCCGATTAAACATTTATATGATAATAACTCTGAATGATTTATCAGCATTGTGAAAACATTGCATAGAATTTGTGTTGGACATGCTTTCTCTCAGGATGTCCAATGTATTTATTTTCTCACTTACTTTATGTCCTATAATTTATTGCTGCTATTTGACTTCCAGTTGAACTGTCCTGAAGCTGTTGTTGACATGCTGTTCTCTCCACAGCTCGGATTTGTAAAAAAAAAACCCGAAAAAACGTTATTGTTGCTGATTTTCCATTCTAAAGTCATTGTTGTGGGCGTGCCGTTCTCTTCGAAGCTCTGTGCAGCACTTTGTGACCCTCGGATGAAAGGCGCTCTATAAATGCAATTACTATTAGTTCTTTGTTGTTCTAGGTTTATAAACGTACTCGGAGAAGGATGAAGGAGGCCCATCCCATTGTGGTGCCCAGCCACGCGCGTAACAGGCTAGGTGCGTTACGAGGGGTATCTCGAGTTCATCGTGGAGATCGTAAACATCACGTGGGCTGGAGAGTACGGAGAGTGGTGGTGAACCTGGCAGCGCACTGTGGAGTGTTTAAGAAGCGCGTGCGCGCAGGCACAAGAGCTCTCCTGGGAATAGGTGAGGCAGCGCAGGATGTAGACAGCAAGGTTGCGCATGAGCGCGCTCAGCGCGTGGAGGGGGGGGCAGGAGTCGATGTGCAGAGTTACCCCGGTCGTTATGTGTGTTAGTCAATAAAGCGTCGGAAACCCCAGAGGCCTCTGCTCATCTGTCGCTGGCTGATCTATCGCGGCGTGAGTGCTGGTGTCGCCGTGCTGCTGCTGCAAGACGCAGGAAGCCCGCGCCACGTGGCCGCACGCACATGTCAGAACCCGGGTGCCTGGCGGAGATGGGACGAGTTCGATTCTGTACGAGAGAGTTCTCTGTAAACAAAGCCAAGTGCGAAAGCTTATGACGACGCAATACCAATCTTTCGAATTTGCTTAAACTTATCTTTTCCCCCTGAAATATTTTAAACTAATCGCCTTATTTCATAGACCGACATATGGTGATGTTTCTTGGACCCGTTTGTCAGTAAACTGTATTTATTATTTCTCTATTAGCCAGAGTAATGCTGTCTCAGAGACAATATGTAATGAATTAGCAGTACCAAAAGGCATGCAGTTGCCGAGGTTAATTGACCTGGTGAGTAAATTGCCCCAAAAAACATGCCCTGCGATGTACTGGCGTCACATCCTCGGTATCCCGCGCCTATAGGCTCTGCTCCCCCCACCCCTGCAACCCTGTACAGGATTTAGCGGGTATTAATAATGAATTAATGAACAGTATCAGTGTTGATAACAAAAATAAAAAGTCATGGAATATTAAACACAGATGCAGATCTAAACATTGTAGCGTTTATTTTTCAAAATGCCATTCTGTAAAAACACTTAGCAACACACTTAGTTGATTTAGAAGTTAAGTGCAGAGAACTATACGTGTAACTATTTGCAGCATCAAAACAAGCAAATTACAGTTACATTACTTCCTCTCCATAAATTGTTGCAAGAACAGAATTTGAATCTCTTTCTGAGAGACCGGTGACTGTTCGTTAAGGGTGTATAATTCAACAAGTGCCACATGCTATGCAATCAGCAAAGCTTCCCAAAGACAACGTGCACTTGGATTTTAGAAAGTCAGTATACAGTTTCAAATTCATGAACATACAAAAGTCAAATGTACATTTCAAAAGTGTGTAGAATGTTTGACAAACTGCATATAATAATAATAATAATTGCATTTATAGAGCGCTTTTCACTCGAGAGACACAAAACACCACACTTCATTTGTCCATTAATTCTCTCATATTTCTACTCAACCAATCTTTTTCGAATACAACTCGTGACAGTTTATTAAAACAGATTGACCAGATACACAGCTGATGTTTCAAAATCAAACCCGAACTTCCTGAAAATTTCCATTTGCAAAATGTCTTCCCTTTAGGCAGCACAGTAGCGTGAATACAGTACTGTTATTAATATACCGATTACTTAGAAGTTTAAAATGCTAACTAATTGTATATCCTAACTTAATGTTGGAAATTCAATATTAAGCACCTATTCATTTAAAGTGTATGATACATACTATTCAGAGAAGTTCATCTTTATTTTTTACAATACGGCATAGAAAAAAGCTCAAGTTCTGTGCATTGTAACTTAACGAATGTGGATGAAATCCATTTTTGGGTCAGGTCACGTAAAAAATTATAAAATAGTGTCGTTTAACCCTCCACCACCCGACACGGCCAATGAGTAAGGGGTTGTCACGTGAACAGAAAACGCGCCAATTCCTTTACTATCTCAGCACACCAGTGTGTTGAAAAGCAACCCCACAATATTTTATAAAAGATATATACGACGTTTCGCTGATAACTACGTTCAGCATCATCAGGCACCCGCGCCAAAACTGGGCGGGCAGATCCGATGACCCGTACCGCTTCCGAGTCTGTTTAACGAATTTGGTCACCCCTATGAATTTGCATATTGTTTGACCACTGCTGTAATTTATCACCACACGTGCAGTGTGCATTTTAAAATAGAGTTGTAATTTGTTTGCTAGATGGTTCTGAGTGTTACTTAGAGGAACATAGGACATGTCTGAAATCATCTATCCCTTGGGAATTGACTATGAAAACCAACAAAATTAACAATACTCTCATCAAATGTGAATGTTCATATATGTTTGCTTTTATATAGGTTTATTTCCATACTATTTGAAAATACAGGTATGCGGGCAACCTCTTTATGAAACATGTATATAAAAAGTTGCTGATGTGCATCCTTCCATCCAGTCAGGTGACCCTGTCTTAAACAGTCATGCCAAAAAAGTGTATGAGTTTCCGTATTTGCAAAAAAATTAGTTTTATACTCGATATGCTATTACTTTTTCACACAAACTGTTTATTACACTGTTATTTTACACCTTTAATCATGCCAAACAATGAAGCGACTCGCAGCAATCAAAAACATGGTTAAACAATAGATGATTTGGCACAGTTTTTCGTTACATTTTCTACACGTTTTGAGATGAAACGACGACAAAGCAGTGCAAATCAGCCAACTGGTTCATTGATGAGAAGAGACGAGGGGAGACGAGGGGAGATACAGAGACACTCAGCCTCGTGTTCCGCGGGTGTTCGCTGTTGTGTGAGGAACACGGAGACACAGAACAATGTAGTACTTGATTATACCTTGCTGTACTTGGTAGCTATTAACTTTTTCAATTTCTGATACATTCTAACGCGGTATATAATATGCACAAAATAACCTTTATGACATCATATAACGTCACGGTATATAACCTGATTGAGGCCTGAGTATTGGGCCCAAACAGCCTAGTATAACAGAAGAAGTTTCTTGTTCATAAGAACGCGTATGATTATACAGCTTTTGCTGGGACACAGGGTGTATTTAAAACGTTGTGGGCCATCAAAATTGAAATTCACTTCTGAAATGCTTAGCAACCAAACAAAGGACTCCCTACGTAGCCTTCATAGACTGTTGGAGGGGGGGTCGTTTTACCAAGCACTTACTCACGTGAAAACGCATCCACCATATAGTCTGAACAGACTGTTGGGGAAAATTATTTTTGCGAGCACCTATAAAGGTCAGCATGGTAAACGATGAGATGGACGAAAACGACGGTGTCCGGCCGCCTTTATCTCTCCAGTGCACCAGGTACTCACTTATGATATAATAATAATTGCATATACACAGCACTTTTCACCTGAGGGTCACAAAGCGCCGAGTTGATGTTGAGTCGACCTAGGGGAGGTCCAGGACTAGTTAAGATAATCGTGACTGGTGTTGGCCATGAGCAGGACTCAAATTCAGGCGGCCGGGTTCATATCGCGGTACGCTAGTGACCACTTCCCACGCGTGACCACACACACATTCAACACGAGCACAGGCACGGACACGTGCGCTGCTAAGCCGTGAACACACGGATCACGTCCTTGATGTGAGCCCTGCACATGGGGCATTTGGGCGACTGGGAGGCTTTGATGCCCACGGCACATCCGTGGCACATGCACATGTGCCCACAGGTGTAGATGACGGCGTTCACTGGGCTGCTCATGCACACGACGCACTCGGTGGGCAGCGCTGGGTAGCAGCTGTCGTCAAACGGATCGGACGCGAACGAGCTGAGCGGAGTTGAGCCTGGCTCGGAGGCAAGGTCCCGGATTGTCGATGTACTCCTCGTTACCGCTGCTGTGGAAGACGAGAGAGTTATCATTTTGTGTGCAGAGTCAAATGCAAACCTCATCTCATTATCTGAAACCGCTTAATCCTATATAGGGTCACGGTGAAGCCGGAGCCTATCCCGGAAACACAGGGAGTAAGGCAGGAATACACCCGACGACGGGACGCCGGTCCATCGCCGGGCATTGCGGGACAATTTTAGTCTGCGAGCCAATCAACCTATCCAGGAGCATGCTTTTGGACTGTGGGAGGAAACCGGAGTACCCGGCGAAAACCCACGCGGACACGGGGAGAGCATGCAAACTCCACACAGAAAGGCACCGGAGCCGAGAGACTCGAACCCGGGACCTTCTTGCTGTGAGGCGTCAGCGCTAACCACTGCGCCACCGTGCCGCCCTAAACCCGACTTTAATAATCAACTCAAACATGTTTTATGGTGTAGCTAATTTATGCCTTGAATTAGCCATCAGCTAGTTTGCGAGAATAATTAATTGTGTTACTTGCAATCACATTCTGTGTATATACATGTCACCAGGGCGGTGTAGTTTGGCCCAGAGGAGGCACGTTCCCTTGCTTACTGCAGAAATGATCGTTTTGAATTCGGCACGCTGCCCTGGTTATTACTGCGGGCGTATTCATTCACCGTCATATACCCAACATCTTTTTCACGGTGGACATTACAGATTCCCTGACGTCTTTTCATACGAGTAGGCTATTGTGTGCCTGCGTCACAAAATCAATCTATCTAGGGATACAGACTAATAGCAGGTGGCCAAACACCGACAATATGTGACTTACGATTGACTGATAATACAGTGAGATTTACATTTTAATTGTTTCAGTCGTAAATAAATGTTTTTTTTATGTTTTGTAAAAGGAAAAACTATCAGATATCACTTAATATTAGTATGGTTTAAAGGTTTTCATTAAAGGAAAAGATTATTGTAGTCTTATACGGTCAGTGTTTAGCCACCCGTTTATGGTCTGTATCCCGAGATAGGTTGATTGTGTTCAAGAAATTTATTTTTTACTTTTTTTAGTCTTATCCCTTTATTGTTTGATGTATACTTGAAAATCAAGTCAAGCTCTTCGAATTGCTCATCAACAAAACAGAATTTTTGCATCCAGCAATTTTTGATGGGCAAGAACCCGATTAATTTATAGAAACCGTTAAGAGGTGTAAAGTTATGGACTGGTTAACCCCTCATTAGGCATTGCCCCCTACAGACGTAAAAATGTCAAAGTCAGCTTAGTGCGTGTTTGGCATCGGGAAAATATCGCCCCCATCAGACTGGATAAATAGTCATTTGAAAGGATCGTTTCTATGGCGGGCCCAGGATCGGCTTGTCACCGGTCTTCAAACTTTTCACTTTTCATTGCATTGTCATCCGAGTTATGCCTGCGTGCTAAATTTCAACTCTCCAGCTTTATCGGACGGCGATGGACTGGCGTCCCATCGTCGGTATATCCCTGCCTTGCGCCCTGTGTTTCCGGGATAGGCTCCGGCTCACCGTGACCCTATATAGGATTAAGCGGTTTCAGATAATGAGATGAGATGAGAAGATTTCTCATAGAAATGAAATTGAATACATCCGAAAAAAAATCAACTCTTTAATTTCAACACAACCAGTGTAGAGTTTACCTACACTGATTGATGGTAAAATGGTTTAGTGTTATCCTGTTTTGATAATACACAGCCTTTACTAACCTTCATGTGAAGATTTATTGCTATTCCAGGTTTTATAGTTGAGGGTTCTCTCGCCAGTTCTGTAGCCAAAGACCGTTTCCTCCAAAGCACATGCTGCTGTCAGTGATTGCCACACTGGCAGTTTGGACTTCGGAATGAAATGTACAACTTGGTGCTGCTTTATGAATGGCATAAATTCTAATTGTGCAGGTGTTTATGTTTTATATTCACCGTGAGTGCAATGTGTTACAAAGATGAACTGGCACCCCGTTACACATTAACCAGAAAAGCTGACAAATCAGCTACTTATTTTGCTTCTTTCAAATGTGTTATTGTTTTGGACAGCAAATGATAAAATGAAGGTTTATTGATGGCTGTACATTGACAGACTGTTCATTTTAAAATAGATGGATAATTATTATTGCAGTAGAAAGTATCCAGTGACATTTCAAGCCCTAGATTGCCTGAACAAATGTCTGAGTTGACTAATGTAACAATGCGTAAAAAATACTGATATTACTGATTTTAATGTTTGGAACTTGTATCACCTTCTCGAGGGTATTTTATATTTGCCTTCTTTCACATTATAATTTGACAAATATAATTCATATTCTCCGTGCAGACAAAATAATGAACGTAATAATATTGGCTAATACAACTCTGTGTTGTATAGCATAATTCGTCATTTATTTGTATACTGTGTATTCATATTTATATGCGTGTTATTTATCAACCGACTGAATCGTGACGCAACACGCTGTGGTGCCACGGGCAGCCGACCCTCCAGCGTGTGGATCTGACACCATCGCCGCCGCGACTACGTGTTCATCCCGACCCAGCACGCACCCCACACGACACTTGTAACACACACCGGACTCGTTCAAACGTACATCGTGAAAGCAACATTTAGTTTAACTCCACTATGGCCACCATCCCTGCGGAGCTACAGGTTCCCCCCTCCAAGGTTTTTCCGTGCAAGCCGGGGGCCGGGGGGGGGGGAGCAAGGTGATTAGTCTGCAATTAGCACCTAATTGTGACCTGGTTTCTTCATGGAATACTGGACCAAAGGGGTGGGTCTATTTCTGCACGAGGGAGGGAGCGAGGCAGATGTCAAGTGTGCCACGGGATGACGCTAGTGTGAGAAAATGAGATCGTGGTGCACCAAGTGGTGGGGTATAACGTCGGGTCGTGGGTGATTCAAGAGGATCGAGTCCCACGAAGGTCGTGTGACGTCTGGTGTTGCGCGGGCGTGGTCGACGCATTAGCGTGACTGGTAGTGCTGCGTTTGGCTGCACCACATACATACAATTGAAAGCATCATCCCAGAATGGATTAAAATAAAAAAATATACTGTCCAACACGCCATTATTTTATTAACATGCTCCCTCCTATATCTATAAAGGTGTAGTATCTGTTCTTATCAGATTAACCAGGCTATAAAGCTGGACAAACCATTCTTCAAACTTATAGTCATAAAATAGTTTATATGCCACGGCATGTTTAAAGAATATATACTTTAATTATAAAAATGGTTACCCTTAATCTTTGAGTGTCTAAAATATAAATCTTCAAATTCGTGGAAACTATGTACCGCGTTGCTCATTGGTTATTACCAGAAGGATACGTTCATTTGTTTTGCTTGCCATGTGCGTTTTTCGTGGGGAAAATTTAGCACTGAATGGCGCTTGAAACCACAATTTTATGGAAAGGAGCTAAACGTAGTGATATAGCTTTTCATGGCTCGATGTATAGTAATTTTTCACACGAGCTCTTTCGGGATAGTCGTTAGAGCATTCCTCCTCTCTCACTCGACATGGTTATCCCGAAAGAGTAGCTCTTGAGAGCAATTCTCATGAAAAATAAAAATTCAGTTCAGTATCAATACCCGCTTAATCCTGTACAAGGTTACGGGAGCCAGAGTCTATCCCTGCAGAAATAAGGCACAAGGCGGGGCTATAGCCAGGATATGACTCCAGCACTTCGCAGGGCACACTTTTTGGGGCAATTTACTCAGCAGGCCAATTAACCTAGGCAGTGGCGTGTCTGCGGACGGTGGGAGGAAACCGGAGTACCCGGTGAAAACCAATCCAGACACAGGGAGAACACACACACGGTCGATAGCCATACCGAGACATTCTTACTGTGAGTCAGCAGCACTACTCGCTGCGCCACCACTCTGCTCAAAATACAAAAGGGCAAGGTTGAAAGTGCAAAGCAAAAATGTTTATGCCTTGTTTTGTCGTGCGAGGTGAATAATCTAATGTTAAAATGTACACTCTTCATCTAGTGGATGAGTACAAATGTCAACATATGTCAATGTAAGTGTGTGGTTTAGATTGTTCGACGGGTACTGATGTAGGTTCTCATGGCTCGATGCGTAATGATTGTTTACCGAAGCTGTTCTTATAGGATAGCCGTGTCGAACCCTGCTCCTCTCTTCTTCTAAACTATTCGCCTCCCACGTTCGACACACGTTCAGGCATATTCAGTCTCAGCACGTCTGGAGATTCCTCCAACGTCGGAAGCGAAGCCTCTGTGCAACTAGATGTGGCTTGTGTGTGGTTACTTTTAAAACCTAAGCGTTTTTTTTTTAACTGTGCTTAACACTGGTAAATAAATTTGGTTACAATTTGATAAAAAGCCACATTAAATTAGTTCTTTTTATGCAAATACTGTGGCATTGACCACAAAAACGAGTCTTGATTTTTTTTCTTACACAAGTGTGTTCAATTCTGAAATGTAATTTTGCACATGTATATGTAATTAAATGGTGGTGATTAGAATAATGTGCTGCGTTTATATGCGTGTTATTTTCATGCTTACGAAATACAATCTAATTGTCGGCGATGGACCGGCGTCCCGTCGTCGGGTGTATTCCTGCCTTACGCCCTATGTTTCCGGGATAGGCTCCGGCTTCACCGTGACCCTATATAGGATTAAGCGGTTTCAGATAATGAGATGAGATGAGAATCTAATTGTAGTATTGCTTGATTTCGAAATCAGATGTTTCCCTTGAGGATATGCTTCAATAAAATAATACAGAGCATCTCCATTGAACTGCAAACGTTGTCCAACGTTCCTCCTTGTTCTGTGTGCAAATTCAAATTTAACGTACTTCAATGTGTGGGCAATGCCTCCAAATAGCTATATTTTACAAACAAACGTCATACAAAATGTTATAGCCTCGGGTTGGGAAACAGAATGTCCTCTGAAAAGGTCAGGGTGTCTACTTGATAACGTTAGAGTGGAAAATTTTCAGTGCAGTTCACGTGGCCACGGATACTAGGTATCAGACCGGCAAACCTTGTATCTAAGCTTCACTGCATGGTCATCTATTTGGATTCCCACATGGTGACTGTTATGACCCATCACTAGGTCCTTTATATGACCCAGCCTAGTCAGCAAATGTGGTGGCCCTTAAGAGGGCAGGGCCTCAAAAGAAATTTCAGTGGCCGCAAAATTGTCTGATTAATGTCAGAAGGGATTCATTCACCTGCGCTCTTTCGGTGCTAATATTGAACCTGCCGTTGATAGGGTATATTTCTTTACAGCTCAGTGTAACACAGGATTGCAATTTAGATGTAAATGAGGCTATATACATTATTCTACACGTGGAAATCATTTGGAATGATTTATGGAGCAACATGCTTTTTTATATTGAAGTTTACTGTTAAGTAAATTTGTAGAAAATGATCTATTTATCCGATATTGGCTGGCTTAGTATATACTATATACACAAACCATTATGGTATTTATTTAAACTAGAATTGAATGAATATAAAGGTTTAGTTATGCATGTCTATGTGAGAGCAGTGTGAACTGTATTGCATGTTGTATCGTCATAGTATTATATTGTATTTTTATGCATGTTAAGGTGTAAAATATGAATTTGTTAAAATTATGAAATGTATTATAACTAATATTGTAGAATTATGTGCATTGCACTGCATTCTTTTATCTTCAGTATTTAACCAAAATTCTCTACAGATGTCAACAGTGATTTAACCCCCTCAACCTCAAAATGAAATGCATGATAGTCTTTCACTATTTTATCCCCCAAAGCTGTCATGTCAAATAACATATGCTTTCTTCTCATGCCAAACATACCTAAACAATTCTGTTGGTGGCACGGTACCGAACTGCAGCACATGCACAAGCACAAACAGCAACAAGCCCAACACATTCATCAGTTACTTCGTAATATGTGTGTAATGTCATCACTATTGTAAAAAGGCTAATCTTTCCACTGAGTTTTCATTAATTTCATGAATTTAACTTGTCCAATAGAAACATTTCATACAAATTAAGTAATACTGTATTGGATCATCTTGAGGTGAGTTAGATTGACTCCCCTTTACAGACTTTACAGATATACAGGTGGATAGATAAAACAGGGACAGCTGATGTATTAATGCTGTCAACCTTGCTTGCAAATCGTTTAACACGACGTAGCAATGTATGATTGCTGCTGCGTTCTAGTAAATGTCCACTGCATCAGGCGTGTACCTTGATTTGGTGGACTGAGCAGGTCATTGCCCACTTGCAACGACGGTCCGAAGGCCAACTTAATCTGCTCCACTTCTGATGTGCCCCGACTGCCTGGGAAGGCAGCAGTTGGACTTGCACTAACAGACGCTGGGGCTTGTGGTGGCACGGCCCCGTTGTCTGTTGGAGCGCTGCTCAGATCGACCATGGAGCGGCTGCTCGTTAGTCTTGCATTTGACAGCCTGGTATGGGTGCTGGGAGGCACCCTCTGGTTGTCTCCCGTTGTGGGTCTAACCCTCCGTTTCATTTCGGGAGTGGATGGTGTGGACCTGTTGTCTGGCTTTGTTTTTTTGAACAGGCATCTCAGGGAGGTAGGCAAGTTTGGGGGTAGAATGTTGGCATGCTTGTTGCCTCTATTGTCCTTGCTTTGGTTAGTGGTGACTTGATCGTCTCTAGTAGCAGCCTGACTATGCCTTTGGGGAGAGTCATCACTGTGGTGCTTCACCAATTTTGAGATATGTGCCTGGTCTTTGCTCATCTGCAGATTTTCCTTAATAGGCAGCGGAGTTCTTTCTAAATTTAAATTCGGCCTTTCTATCCACACTGGGAATATCGGAAGATGTGATCTGCCATCTTCTCTTCCATTTTTATTACTGTTTTGCCTAGAAGTGGGTTCTTTCACAATCGGTTGATGAGTAATGTCTTCCTTGTGTGGCTCACTGTCTGTGCTTCTTATGCGAGGCTGACGGTTTTCTTCCTTCGGTGGCTTTTGTAAGTCGGGCAATTCTCCTGACCTCGGGCATGTTTCTTTAACATTCAGTATCTTCCCCTCTAACTTGGGACGGTCACTTGCAACAGGATGCTCTACATTTTGAAGCCTCTTATGCTGATGAAAAGAGTTTGATATTGACGGGAAGTACCTACGGGAAGTTGATGGAGTTGTAGGGCAAGACATATTGTCTCTTTGTTGATGACCGGTTTGAGAAGGCAATGAATCAATTGTTCTCCGCTTGCAGCTTGGACTTATTATCTTGTCAGTGCTGTAGGGTGGTGCTCCTGAGAAGCTGACACTGGAGGAACCCTGGACCTTTGGATTTGACCTGGATGACGATGAGTGGTCTTTGCGTCGGACCACTGGGCTCGAAGGACTTGACCATAGGCCTCGTCTTAGTGCTATGTCCTCAGCTGACAAGCGACGTTGTTGACAAAGCGGTTTCTCTAAGCCTAAAAATAAACAGACATGGAAATAAATTACAATGTGTTGATTGGTTAATAATAGTGGCTTTAATAGAAATTGATTATGACTGTTGAATGAATCGCAATTGATTGCACACGTTGATTTTAAATTGCTAATTACTTAATTTTTCTATAGATTCTAATGGGTATTTTGGCATTTAAAATCCAGTGATGGATTGTTTTAGTGCTAATTTTGGTATATTTAAATAGCCTTGCTTGATATTTTATCCATAAAAAAAATAAATGTCCTAATACACGCATTAGGCTTAACTTGTATTACACTTAGCATTTTAAACTTTGATTATCTTTTCGGACAAAATCTAATACTGTATTCTAAAAACATGTGCTTATTTTTAGGCAATATATACCCACGAACATGCTTAAAATCAAGTTGTTTGCAACCGCCACAATGTACAGAACAGAGTGAAGTTGCTAGTATATAAATGAATATAAATGTCAGTTCATACTAACAATTGACAGTGACACTTCATCATATTGTTAGATTTTGGGTTGTTGCTTGAGATATAATACATTTAAAATAGCCTATAATGGAATACAGTCGCACACTTGCCGCACAATGCTTTTGTAATACAATAACGGTTTATGCCAAGTGAACAGATTTTTGATTTTCAGATGTTTAATAATCTTACATCCTTAAAAAATATTGACTACCAAAAACTCTATATGACCATGCCGTAACAGATCACTTGACTCATAAGCGAAAAGTTGTTCATCTGAAAGAGCTTGAGAGTCGACTCATTATGTCCTCTGTGGTCAATGAAATTATGTTTCTAACTCATCATAGTTATGTTGAATTTGCACGACTGCCTTATGTCGGATTAGGTACTCTTTGAATTTAAATATCCATGCATTATTAGATAAAGACACAACTTCAAAATCGTTTTGTAATAACTAAAACGTTCGATTATCACAACATATCTTGACCACGCATAACAATACAGGCAATGAACATGCAATACCTGGGCTCTTCACTTTGTTGGCTCTTAAGGCGCGTTCTTGGTGGCAAACCGCAACATGATTGCTGGAGTCATTGCTCAGCAATGATATGTAATGGTCATCCGGAACTTTTCTTGCAGTGATTTTGGACTTTTCCTGCCGTGAGCTGTGGACCATCATGCCTGCCGGAGTTGAGTTCAGAAGAACATGGCGCGTCTTTCACACTGAAACAGCTGTTTATATATTGGCTCCCCGTGTCAATGCCCTTGGAACTGTAACACCGTACCTACGTCAAATCCAAAGGGCACACTGTAGTCGAATTGCAGCTGTCTAGGTTAGAGGCACCTTTATTGGCTAGGTTCACCACTAAACTACGAAGCTAACATATTTTTCATTTGCTTCACCTATGTCTGTATTACTTTAAGATTTACAGAGGACATTGATGCTATTAAGTATAAGAGCATCAACAATCATGATTATAATAACAACACCTTTCTTTATATGCACCTCCAACCAAGTCAGGTATTTGTGTCATCATGCCAAGTCGTGAAACGATCTGGGTTGTTTATTCTCATGTATTTCACACTTTCCCTCACACTGTCAGCCTTCACCGCTTTTCTCAGTAATTTTAAAAGGTGGGCGGCACGGTGGCCCAGTGGTTAGCGCTGTCGCCTCACAGCAAGAAGGTCCCGGGTTCGAATCTCTCGGCTCGGGTACCTTTCTGTGTGGAGTTTGCATGCTCTCCCCGTGTCCGCGTGCGTTTTCGCCGGGCACTCCGGTTTACTCCCACAGTCTAAAAGCATGCTGCTGCATAGGTTAATTGGCTCGCAGGCCAAATTGCCCCGCAGTGCCCGGCGATGGACTGGCGTCCCATCGTCGGTATATCCTTTCCTTGCGCCCTGTGTCCTCCGGGATAGGCTCCGGCTCACCGTGACCCTGTATAGGACTAAGCGGTTTCAGATAATGAGATGAGATGAGATTTTTAAAGGTACTTCATCACTACATTAAGAGGTGTTAACAATTATCATTTGCATCCCTTTGGAATGCCAATGCTGGATAAAGGACTCCCAGTGCTTTGTCATTGATAGGTTTTAAGATGCTTTACCACATTGCTCAGTGTGGGTGGCTTCGTAAAAAGCAGAGATTCAGGACCAGTTCACATATTGATTGACTGATGTTAGCTGTGTCTGGGAAATAAACCCAGGTATTTTACTTGGATTAACTGATTCACAACACAGTGCTTTGACCAGTCCACTTCACAAATAAGAAATAACTTCAGGTGATTTTATAATACCCTGTATTTAACAATCATTTCAACAATTTTCCGATTTGATTCACCCCTTTTTACTAGATCCATGACTACTGAAAAATAAAGTTTAGTGTTTAATGCCAGGGATCAGGGGCACTAATGTATCAAGGGCATGCAGTTCCTCCAGTTCAAGTGGGAAGTGACCTTAGCTTTTCCAACTGCAGGTAACTGAGGCAGCTGATTAATCAGTTGGAATCCAACGGCAAAGCAGCGGCGATGTTGAATGCAGTCGTGACTGCTGTTGAGCTCTCGCTCATAGCTTAAAAAGCTGAGACAGGACACAATGCTTCAGAGTGACCTGGAGCAACAATAGGTCTCTGTCATGGATATAGTGGACTGTTTTTTTAGAGCAAAATAGACGCAGGCTGTTTGCCAAAATGAATTGAGTCGCACAAGCAAGCAAATAGAGGCTCTATACTTTATTGCATTAAGGCACCCAGCCATGCGGCCACTGGTGCAGACATGCTCCTTACATCAATTAAAATAAATGACACACAGTTCCACACCACTAAAACACCAGTTACAGAGCGCCAAAGTTCTGTTTAGATTGGAATAAAGTTTAGGTTAGAACATTGTTCGGAAGATATATGCCAGCAGGGTGTGGCTTTGGGCAAGATTTATGGCTAGCTCAATCTTGCTCAACATCGAAAGTCACCAGAGAGAGGCTCTTGGCGAAAGCACTTTACTTAGTTGCAAACAGTGCTTGCTATTGAAAGTATTTTTTTTAAACAAATTTAAGTCCTATCATTAAAACAAGACAAAAAACTGCAAACAAGTGTCAGTATACTGATGTATGTTTTCAGTGTCAGTGTCAACTCCCTCCCTCTTAACGACACACGCAAGACAATAAGAGGACTATAGCAGCTGTTACATTGGCAGTGCCGAGCTTCGTATGTTTGGTGGCCTGCAGCCATCTTAAATATTACAAAACAATGTTATTAGAGCTGTTCTTTGGGGAAAATTAGACCTCATTCAGCGTCTGTACCAGGCCACGCGAGGTTTCTCATCTCATC
>JAZEWT010000006.1:21967715-22007431 GCA_036362905.1 Mordacia mordax | reverse complement strand
ACCCCAGACGGTGGTACAGCAGCTGTCTTCCGAGACGGTGCTGGTGAGAGGGCAAGGCTGGCAGGCATCGCGTGTGGTCAACGTGCAGCGTCTGACGGCCTGGAGACCACCCCCTGGGGGGGATCCGGTCCCGGGAACGGCCGGGTCGAACGACGACGACGGTGGTCCTCGAAGGTGGCCACGCGCGTGTGGTGCGGAGCCAGGCAGTGGGCCTTTGGCACCCGATGGTTACCGGACGCAGGGACCGCGGCGTCCTCGGAGGTGGATCGCGGCCCCTCGGTGACCAAGCAGTCGAGGAGGTCCCCGATCCACCTCTGAGACTATGTCATGATGGTCGAGCCTTGTCACGATGATGGCGAGGGGTTCCGGCCAGGACCTCTCGCCGGGGGGGGGGAAACTGTGGTGCCAAGCCTCGCACGTGGCAGGCTAGGTGCGTACGAGGGGTCACCAGGGATGACCGGGGATTGCGCCACTTTCCCCCATTCTCGGATCGAAAACATCACATGGTGTTAGGGGTGGGAGAAACATGAGGCAACGTTGCGGAAACGGATGGAGTCAGAGATGTGAAGTGATGTGACGTGACGAGGTGACATCTGGAGAGTGTATAAAAGGGGATGTATGGAAGTGCATTTATTCTGCTCTGTCGGGGCATTGAAGAGAGTTGCGTCGGAGGCAAGAGTTCATGAGTTGACCACGTGGTCGCTGTTCGGGTGCGGCACGTCGGAATAAAGCCTTTTGTATATAATGGAACGTGAGTCGAGCCCTGGTCCGCCGGTCCGTGTGATGCGGGAAGATCACCCCACGGCAGTGCGGCCGCCAACGCAAGCATGATCGTCGCCGGCACGTGAAGGGGAGCAGGAAGAATCAACCCCGGGGAAATTCACGCGTCGCGACAACTGCAATGCTGGGCAACTGGTCGTAGGTATATCGCATTAATTTATGTTGTATTTATTGGAATGCTTATATGATAATGTAAGTCGCCCTGGATAAGGGCATCCGCTATATAATAATTAATTGATTAATTATCAATACCAGCTTAATCTTGTACAAGGTCGTAGGGAAGGGAAGGAGCCTATCCCGGCCGACAGAGGGCACAAGGCAGGGGAATACCCGGGATGTGATGCCAGTACATCGCAGGGCACACTTTTTGGGGTGGGGTAATTTACTCAGTAGGCCAATTAACCTAGGCAGCGGTTTGTCTTTGAACGGATGGAGGAAACCGGAGTACGTGGAGAGAACGCACGCAGATACAGGGAGAACATGTAAACTCCACACAGGCACCAGAGCCAGGAATCGAAGCCGGGACCTTCTTGCTGTGAGGCGACAGCGCTACCCCACTGCGTCATCGTGTGTTAATGGCTCACACATGCATTCTATTTTTAAGTCTATTCTGTGAAGTCGCAATAAGATGTTAGAGGAAATGGATTCTCAAATCCATCTGTGTGGAGCTTTGAGTGTTTAGAACATATCTGGTTTATCTCCATGCAGTTTATCTTAATTTACTTTCACTCAAAACTGAAATACAACAATAACTGCACTTCTATAGCACATTTCACCCGAGGATCACAAAGCGCTGCACAGAGCTGTGGAGAGAACGGCATGTCAGCAACAACAACAACATCGAATAGAAAATCCGCGCCATCAGTACGATGTTTGAAATCCACATTGGATTGGAGGTCAAGCTGCGTTGTGTGCACAGCGTTACTACCTCACAACAAGAACCCCCAAGTCCCGGCCCAGGTGCTTTTGTGGATGTTTTTACTTTCTCCCCCAGTGTCCGTAGGTTTTTTGCTGGGCACTTCGCTTTCCTCCCACAGTCTAAAGAGTGAGGTTAATCGTCCCGACCAAATTGCCCTCGGCATCCTTAGGTGTAAGTTTCTCCCTTCCTGACGGACAACTGATAAAAAGAGCAACACATCACAACGGTTCCATGTAATTAGAACGAATACTGCAATCTTGTTTCAAGTGAGTAACACGTTCTTCTTACGGAATATATAATTATAATAATTGTACTTCCAGTGCGCTTTTAACCCGAGGGTCACAAAGCGCTGCACAGAACTGTGGAGACAACGGCATTTCAACAACAACATATGAACGGCAAATGAAGAACAATGACATATTTTTGTTTGTTTGTTACAATTCTGAGCTGTGGAGAGAACGACATTACCACAAGAACAACAAGAGCACCCGAGTAGATCGAATTAAAGTAAAATAATGGCTCTACATCAGAGGACATAAAATAAGAGATAAAAATACTTGTTAAACAAATGAAGGAAGGAATAAGTGTTCCCGAGCAGGCGCAGGTCTACAGCGATCCATCATCCAAGCACAACAACAGTGGGAAGCAATGACAGTCCTAGCCAGAGGACTTCAATGCCTTGTGATGTTAAATCATACATTTCCCGTGTTTTCTTCCAATACATTAATTGTATATGTAAGAAAATAACACTCTTCTATATTATGAGCTGCCCGAAAATGAATAAAATGCATTTATATAATTTAGTTAACTTCATCTAGGTGTTATGCCTTTGAGTTATTGACATTTAAATACAGTAATGACATTTAGACACATGTTAATGACTCCGCTTGTCTGTCATGAATTTTGAAGATCCCAAGGATATGCTTAAGAAATGCCATGTGTTTTTATTCACGTACATTTTGAAGTAAGATACAATAGGAATACTATTGTTACTTTTAATGTTTCAAAAAAGTTGTGTTGTATTGTTTCCCATGTTGCCAGAAATATCTTGTAATTTGTTTAGCATGTGTTTTTTTTACTTGTCGGTGTTACTGCTTAGACTCCACCTTATTTTAATCTCGATGTATTGTAATTTCCTTCGAACACGATGCAGATACATAGAAATTAAAACACGCTCCATAAACACTCTTTCTTCCTCTGAAGGGGTATTTTTACTCAAACTGACTGCCACATTTTTGCATGCAGTGATATAATAGTTTGCTTATTTTGTCCACATGTTTTTTGTGTAACTCAAATTATCATCACTTAGCAACTGGCTTACGGCAAGAATACATTTGGAGCAAAGAAGACAAACAATAAACGTTAACGTTTTATATTTTAATTTCCTTGTTTACCATGTTTCTTTACCATTTTTGCATGTTTATTCAGTACCATGCGAATTTGAAACATTTAATCCCATGCATTAGTCACGTGGTCATATTGTTATGCACATGTTGTTTTGTATTTACAGTTCAGTGACAGAACGAGGCTGAATTCAGCATTTGCTACCATCTATGCAAAAGCTGGAATTCCATGCAGGTATTTGACCGTATGAGTTGTCTGAGATTTGTGGGTGAACATAAAGTCATGATTTGGTATGGAGTCACAAAGGAGGAGGAAGAAGAAGCCTCCCATGCTATATAATAATAATTGCATTTATAGAGCGCTTTTCACCCGAAGGTCACAAAGTGCTTCACAGAGCTGTTGGAGAGAATGGCACGCCAACCACAACGGCACCAGAATGGAAAATCAACAGCAACAACATTGTTTTGGGGTTTTTTTTTATATACACAGTGTTGCAGAACAACAAGCAAAACATGATCAGACCTTCAACTACAATCTTAGCATGCAAAATTATCGGCGAATATAACACATACATTGGGAATAGTTTAACTCAACATCTATCGTATAATAATAATAGCACTTCTATAGCGCACATCTGCCAAGGGGAACAACGCGCTACTCAGAGCCACCGAGAGAACGGCCACATCGACAAGACAAGAACGGCAAATCAGCAACAACGTTTTATTAGAGTTTTTTTAAATACAAATCCGAGCTGTGGAGAGAACGCACGCCAATACAGGGACAGCCCAATTGAAAGATGAAAAGCAGCAACAAACTTAGAAAGACAAAAAATTAGCGATTAAAAATAATAATTCTGCTGCAAACACATCAACCACACCACCACATGAGTAAGATGAAGCTATATATGGCAGCACAATCTTGAGGCGGAATTGTCCAATTCGGTTGTAATATGTAAACTGATAGTGCAGAGGTCACGTTGGGTTGAATAACATTGCTTGATTTCCTTTTTGTGCTTCCCTGGAGGGCATGTCGTGCTGGAAATTGCATTGCAAACATACACACAGTGCCAGTGCCATGTTGACAGTGTTTGGAAGAGTTAAAGCAGTCAACTGGCATTGGGTTAAGAAAAAAAATATCCTTGCGGTATTTCCCTTTGTCCATATTTCTTCCTTATATGCAAAATACTGCGCGTTATGGTGATAATAATATTAATTTATATGGTAGCTGGAATGCTAATCTCATTCAAAAAGGTTAAATGAAGCTCATTGATATACACTAATATAATATATGAAATATTAATCTAAAAAAAATGCATTGTACCAAATGTATTATGTCATTGTGATGTGGTATAATTACATTAAACATATTCTGTTTACCTTATAAGTATATAATCTAAAATGTATAAAAATGTTGTGACAGATGTTGATGAATGTGAAATATGTTGGATACAGCTGTGTTATGTTAAATGCCTAAACATGTTAGTGTTAATTATATACACATAATGAATTAGCTTACAGGATTTATATTGGTAAATTTCTTTAATTCATAACTAATTTGAATTACTTATGCAAAATGGATGGTTCAAGTTAAGTATAAAATATAGCATACGTATGAAAATATGCGTTATCTTTTATTTCAAGCATGTTTAGTTACAATTGCTTCAATGCTTAACTTCTGTTGGCACTACTTTTGCTTTAACTGCTGCTTTGCAGTTACCAATACTCGGTCTGTGTTTATCGTAATTTCTGTCGACTAGGTTGGTGCATGGTTCAGTAAAACACAAGCTACACTGGGACATTCCACCAGAAGATATTCCATTTGATCCCCTTCTAATAACTTTAGCAGAGGTGAGTAATTTGAATGCAACTTTCGGAAATACTGTGTAATTTGCACACAAACATTGGAAGACAGTTGCATTATAACCACTGGGATGGTTGAAAGAAGCTATAAAGCGGCTTAACACTCGATCAGATTGTGGTCATGGAGGTAATTGCTAAGGAATCATAGGGCATACACCCAGATCCACATCTCCTTTAGAACGGAGATTCTAGGAGTCTTTCCCATGAAAATGTGTTTGATAATGCAGTTCCTGTAGTTTTGTGATGTAAAATAACCTTCGTGTTTCTGCCGAATTCCACCCGTGGTGATATTGTGCTGTAACTTGAATGCATATATCCTGAGTAAAAAAAATTACAACCATAAATGCATACATCGGTGACTGTTGAATAACTAGATAAATGGTAATATACACAGTAACATAATTAAAGTCTGGTGATGCTCTTTTGGGATAGCTGAAAGATGCTCTTTCGGCTGAAATATGCAGCAGATGCACTGCTGCCTCGTGTTCTTCCTTGTGGCTATTCTTTCTGTTTACCCAATGTACACTTCTTCACAGTTGCTGCAAGAAATGCGATAACGCCTTTTGTCTGTAATGCCAGTCGGTCTTTGGGTGATTTCAGTACGTTCTGTATCTTCTGATGGGTTGTGCTATTTGCATTTCCAAAGTGTCTTTCACCCGAGGGACAAAAGTGTTGCACATAGCTATGGAGAGACATCAAATAAACAAAACATAAATGTTAAAATAAAGAAAGAAGTGTTCCTGTGCAGGTATGAGTGACATTGTCAATACACTAAATATGTGTATATTGTATAAAAAAGATCAATGGATCAAACAGTCTTGTAGAAAACTCATCCACACCTGTATGAGAGTGGAATACAAAAAGAGGTTTAGGTAAACACCCCAACATTATAAAATAAAAAACAAACAATTAGCTTATATCTAGATTATACATACATTATTAACTCAAAGCATTTGAGCAATGGAGCAGTTCTCAATTCCATTTCATGCAGTGGCCACATGGCATATGGTTTTAGTATCTTTCTCATTTTCATGTTATTTCTGTTTTGGTTCTCTCCTTATGGCACATGGGATCTCTGTTTTTGTGTATTCATTGCTTCGTAGTGCTTGTTGGAGATATTGTAGCTCATCTATTATATGTTGTTTGTTTGATATTGTTTGGACCGGTGGGCTAAGGTGTGCCGTTTATAACAAGGCAGTATCCCCTGAAATGTCGCGACCGAGACAGTGGGAGCAATTGACACGGCTATCCCGAAAGAGCAGCTTTTCTAAGCAATCATCATGCATTGAGCTGTTAATACCTCCAAGGACGTTTTTTTACATATCATCTTACATGAGCAATACATAGAGGGTGGGCTAAATAAAAAAAGTAGACTATTTTAACTATTCATTGTTTTTGTTATACTTAATTGTTTACTTTATGTAGTCTATTTAACCATGTTGACTTTGGTTTCTTGTATATATCTGCTCGACTTATTTTAAACAGTCACTAGTGCCGTGTGTAAACATTGCACTAGGAAGGCTAGAGATGATTGGCCATCCATGCTAGCCACCCACCCTCGATTGTTCTGTGTAAACCTTCATAGATGCTGGCTAATAGCATTGACTCAAGTGCCTCTTGAGCTGCTTGGTCCTTGTTATATACAGTATAATTTGGGTAAGTGGGTACATCATACTCTATTGATAACACTCACAAATATGACACCAGTCCAGAGTTGCTTTTTTTCTGTTCTGTCATCATATGGCCTACTGTATCAATGCTGCATATATATCGGTCCAAAAAGCTTGTCACGAGCGGGCAAACCACCCTTGGCTCAGGCCGTAGTAAACTCGGGTACTCACAACTCGGAATTTGGAATATTCCCCAATCGGGAAATGGGAGACTTAAGGGCTTGGTGTGGTGTGGGAAATGGGATGGAGTCAGAGACCAAGAAACTCAAACCGCAGGCTGGGGTCAGAGAACAAAACTCGTATTTAGTTGCTGCTCGTCTACCCACTCACTCTAGAAATTCAATGGCAACATTCTAACAACCAATTCTCTTATAAAAAAAAAGCCCTCTGTGCATGCCTAGCACCCCCTATAGTTCTCAAGCGGTTCGTACACTTCCAATCACATAAACGTTCAACTCACAATATCACATCTACACCAGATACTTGTGCCCCCTATCATTCACAAGCGGTTGCGTTCCTCCTAGACACACGCTAGTACTTTACTCACTCTCAATATATCATTAACCCAAGCGTATGCGGGCAGGCACTACACTTTTATACTATGTATGTCTCCAGGCAGCTAACTATAAACAATAATTTTCAGTCCAGTCCGTGTGGGTATGTATACTCAAACTGTTCAACTGATCTCGACGTGGCCCCGATGGCGAAAGTCACCGGCTGTTACTGTAGCGACGTGTTGACCAGAACTCGAATTGCTGATGCTGTGACCGAACAGTGCTCGCCCTGTTGACGATGTGGCGATGAACGGCGTTGATCTTGGTTACGATGCAGTGATGAGGCAGCTTGTCCAGTCTGAGTCGCATGCCGTGTCATTGCGTGTGCCGCGTCGGCCTTGCGCTGATGAGATGGGCTATCTGCACTCATCCTACAACCGGTCCTTGAGTTGACCTGACCAAGCACGCCAGGCTAGGTCTCAGGCCATTGACATGAGGTCGTTTGCGCGGGAGCTGCACCGCGTGGTGCTGTCGCTCTCTCTGCGCGGTGCGTTATAGTCGAGTGGCTTTCTTTTTTGCTCTGCCTACGTGTGGGAGTCCTCCACTAGTCTAACGGTAACCCTTCTGGTGGGATGACTTTTTTAAATTGTATTTCTATTCCTTTGCTTTTTTTACTACTCGACTTGACACCGTGCCTCTGCCTTTGCTCGCCTTCCTCCGCCGTCTCCTTTCTCTGCCTGATTCTCTACTCGAATCTCAAATATTCTGGTCCTCTCTCCTCCTCCCCTTAGGCAGGGGTTTAATGGTTACCTTGACAATATCACTGTCTCAGTTTTGTCCACGTCTATTTCTCGCTACATGTCCGGATGTACGGTGTGTTACACAATCTCACACACACTGTATTCACGCTCACACGTGAACGCAGTAGTGTGTGCGTGGCACATCAACAACGAGATAAGGACGGCAAACCATAATGAGCTTTTTCTCATTAGCTCAGATAATAAGTAATTTCAGTCATACAGCAATATGCTTCTTCAACACCTGTGGGTTATTGTTTAATGATGCCATTATTTAAACAATTTCTCACATCCGCTGTCATCTTCAACAGTATGTAATGGTAGCAGAGTAAAATTTCAGCATCAAATGGCTGTAAACATATTAACGTTTTATACGTTCATTACACTTCATCATATTTTTATGAATAACTAAATTTAATTGTTGGGATCGATATGTAACAATATCGTTAATACGAATAAAACACAGCTGTCATACAGAAACCAATGTTATGTTATTTTATTAACACGTTGACTGCATTCAACAGTGGCATTTGCTTACATTAATGAGTGTGTCAATAGCCATTTCAACAGTGTTGTCCTCTCTTGCCACAGGGCTTGCGCGAAACACGTCACCCGTACACATTCGTGTCCAGAGAGGGCTTTCGGGAGCTGTTGCAAACACAGGGGTCTGATGAGAAAGCCCTGCCGTTACTGCCTAAGCTTGCCCCCATCCTCAAATCTGCACTGGTGAGACAAGCTTCCTTTCCATTGTAATACGTGCTTGTTTAATATTTTGTCTACAGTGAGAAATTATTTAGTTAAAAAATATTTCAATGTCAATGGAGATATGTGTTATTTTGAAAGTGACACTTGGATGCACACTATATAATATTACTATATAATGTTTTATTTTTTAAACATCAAACCGTGGAGGTCAAATGTCAGATGGTTGACACTTGTCAAATATAGTGAATGAAGGAATTTATTTGAAGTGAGATGACCAACAGCATTGGTATGATCTTGTCTTAAAAAATAATGTCCAAAATATGTCCACAGATTACACATATGTACTATCTACAAGTGAAACGAGAAATATAATTGAAGTGTTATTAATTTTAATCACTATTGAAAATGGCCATGGGATTTATGTCAGGTGGTTAAGACTAATGATGTATGCAAGAGATAGATTATGGCATGTGAAGTGATGCGATCATATGATACTGATGAATTTTATACAGAAAATTAGATTAAGCTCTTTCTGAAATAATTTGCGAAATCAATAAAAATACGTATATTGTATCCAAATTTGTAAAAAAAAAACCCTTAAATAATATAAGTACTGCTAGTAAGTTCATATTTTATTACCTTTGTGTAGCACCTTTCTTTCAGAGGCCCCAATGCACTCCAAGAAACTGCAGAGAGGTATGGGCGAGGAAGCAGGCATGTGGTCAGCTGGTGGAAGCCACCAGACACTGCGTTCTATATGGGCCAGTTAATGAGTATTCTTTTTAGTCGTGGGATGAAACCGAAGAACCCAGAGGAAACCTAGGGCGAAAATATACAAACGCTGCTCTGAGGAAGAGCAGATATTACTACTGACCCACTTTGGCGCATAACATTTAACAAGTTTTCTGAGCTATAATCTGCCAGAAGATCGTATTGTTGATATCATCATCATTATTTATCAAATGGCTTTTGTGCATGTTTATTATTTTATCCTTTTATTCAGACATAAAATACAAGTTATTTGTTAAAAGCAGTACCGAGTCACCTATAAACAAGACTAACCAAATGTCACTCTGTGTAAAAATAGATACATTCACAGTCTAAATTTGTCAGAAACTATTATTCTGTACATATACATACACCACCGAGATGGAGTGATAAGAAGTAGATGGATTGTTGCATAAGAAAACCATGAGAAGTCACAATTTTTTGGGGATGATTTAATCCAGCGGTGGATAGATAATGGAAAATGACATAAAATATCTCGTTTTACAATCTACATTTCTGTACACATACAACTCATAACCGCTTAATCCTGTACAGGGTCGTGGTGAGCCGGAGCCTATCCCGGCAGACACAGGGCACAAGGCAGGGACATACCCACAATGGGACGACATTCCATCACTTGGCACTGAGAACAATCGTGGAAACTATTTATGCTTTCAAAACTGTGTCGGTGCAAGTTAGAACCGCTATTCTCAAGCAGGAGGTTGCGACCCATCGTGAGGCTGCGAGCACCACCGAGTGGTCCAGGGCCAAGTGGGCCTCGAGGTGCAAAAAGTTGAGAACCCCTGATTTTGTGAATATCATGCATGAGAGACTGGAGAACATTCATATTGTAGTTACAGAAAGATGAGCATCAAGAACGTCCCTCATCTCTCATTGTCAGAAACCGCTTCGTCCTGTACAGGGTCGCGGTGAGCTGGAGCCTATCCCGCCAGACACAGGGCGCAAGGCAGTGATATACCCACGATGGGACGCCAGTCCATCACCGAGCACTGAGGGCAATTTAGTCTGCAAGCCAATTAACCTATGCAGCAGCATGTTTTTGGACTGTGGGAGTAAACCGGAGTGCCCAGTGAAAATTCACGTGGACAACATGCAAACTCCACACAGAAAGGCACCCAAGCCGAGATTAGAAACCGGGACCTTCTTTCTGTGAAGCGACAACGCTACCCACTGGGCCACCGTGCCACCCTACACATACAACTGTTGCATCTATATCATCACCTTTAAGTAACATGACACTTGCTATAATATCCAAAATACAACTCTGGTCAGTGTTTTAATATCATAACAATTACATTTCTAGAGCGCTTTTCATCCGAGGGTCACAAAAAGCTGCACAGAGATGTGGAGGGAATGGCATCTCAGCAATAAGAACGGTATATGAACGTCATATCAACAACAATTAAAACAAATTGTTACAAATCTGAGCTGTGTAGAGAACGGCATGTCAACAGCAACGTCAGAGCAGTTCCATTGAAAGTCAAATAATGGCTATAATTTAGAGATGGATATAAAATAAGCAATAAAGATCATTCTTTAACAAACAAAGGAAGGAATAAGTGTTCGTGAGCAGGTGCGGGTCAGCAGCCAGCCACCATCCCAACACAACAACAGTGAGCCGCATCAATAATCCTAGCCAGAGGACGTCAACGCCTCACAGAACTAGTGAGTCTTGAAACAAGAATTGAAGATGCCTAGGGATTCTGCTGACCAAATCTCCAATGGAAGGGCATTCCAGAGCGCGTGAGAAAGCTCTGGAATGCTTTTCCATTGGGAGCAGCATGCGAGAGACCTCTGTCACCCATCGAATGGAGGTGCGATCTGGGCAAATGCAACAAGGCCGTATTTGAGGATCGAAGTTGTCGTGTTGAGGAGGGTGCCTGAAGTAGGTCTCAGCTGTGTGTCGGAGCAGCACCAGTGAGAGCCTTTTAGGTGAGAAGGAGGATCTTGAATTTAATCCTATTTTAAGCCGTAGCCAGGGTAGCCAGTGGAGAGACACCAGATCAATTAGGCAGGGATGCCAGGGAGTAGTGCATTCCAATCATCAATTCTTGAAGAGATGAAAATGTGTATTAGTGTAATGATGTAGGTTTTCACGGCTCGATACATGATGATTGCTTTGAACAGCTGCTCTCTTGGGACAACCGCGTCGATCGCTTCTTCTCTCCATCTCAAGACGTTTCGCCTCACACGTTAGAGGCATCTCAGGCGCACACTGCGCTCTCTCAGCATCCCCAGGCGCACACTGCACTTGAGGATGCTGAGAGAGCAGCTTTTCGAAGCAATCATGATGTGTATTAGCTTCTCAGGATCAGAGGGTGAGAGGATGTTGTGCAGTCTGGCTATGTTTCTGAGCTGGAAGTAGGCTACCTTCGTCCAATATAGGGTCACGGTGAGCCGGAACCTATCCCGGAAACACAGGGCTTAAGGCAGGTATACACCCGACGACGGGACGCCAGTCCATCGCCGTGAAGAGGGTTATGTTAGTGAGAATGAGGTGAGAGTAAGCGTGGAGCTTTGCTGCGCAGTGAGTGAGGTGCGGGTACTGATTGGATGGCAGCGATTGTTGCAGGGCTGCTGTGAGGCAGGGCGAGGCTTCTCTTGCGCCGTCAGTATGGAAGTTTCAAGGGTTGAGGCGTAAAATATAGCGATTAAGAACAATTAAGAACAACAAATATTTAAAGGAATAGAAATAAAACCAGAGTAACAAGAATAAATTGATGAAGGCTGCTACAATTGTACTGATGTAGTCATATATTTGACGATAATAAGAGCTGCTGTCTCGGGACAGCCGATCGACACGGCTGTCCCGAGAAAGCAGCTGTTCGAAGCAATCATCACGCATTGAGCCGTGAAAACGTACATCATTTCGATAATAATAGTGGCAAAATCTGCCGGGCGTCTTTGACAATGACATCATAATTTTGAGGCATTGCCATGTCCACGTTAGTAAACTCTTAAATCCTTCTTACAGGGTTCATGGTAATATTAGGGTTTTGCACCTGCCACTGTTTTTTTACTGGTTAATTGGATATGACAAGAATGGGTAGTGTAATGCAACGTGTTTCAGAATCTCATTAATATTGCAGCTGTTGTCTATTAATCCTGGCAAGCATGGGAATGATGGATTTAAATAGGTAACTCTATTGTAAGTTTTATTTGCTATGGGTCATGCTGTTAATATGCATGTTTCCCATAATGTAAAATGCATTTATAATGTGAAACTATCATGCACCATTTAAAGTTAGCAGTTAGAATCAGCTCACTGGTAATATATTCACAAAATTATCTTAAAATAACAATGTATTGTGTTCTATTATCTACCTTAATTGTTATTTAGAAAAAAGTGATTTATGTCTGCCTAGACTCTTGGAATCGGCACATTCAACTCTTAGTCTTAATTTTATTCATAATGAAAGAAATACTATTTTAACAGTTCTTCACAATTTGTACAACTGCTGTAATTTTGTAATTTACTTGTGAAACAAGTTTATGTAGCCCATAACATTACCTGGAATAAACCGAATCAAGGTTTAGTCTTGTTGAGAATAGCAGAAGTGTTATTGAAAAAAAGTAATGTTATTGCATCCAAAGTCAATTTCCGATTTTTTTATGTTAATAATAATTAATAACTGCATTTAAAGAGCGCTTTTCACCTGAGAGTCACAAAGCACCGTACAGAGCTGTGGAGTTCATACTTTACATTCATAGCGAACAATATTTAATAGTAATCTTAGCAGGAATTGACATGAGTGACTCCAATGCCTATTATACATATGAATGTTCGAATCAGATAATGTATTAGTTTTGGGACCTTGTGGATGTCTGATATAAATAATCATTATAATTTCTGATACATTTAGCTATTTTAATTGGGCTTTCTTTAATCCCATCTAATGCATTGAAACAAATCATTTTTACTCTACACTGACATATTCTACTGCTTTCATAAATAAGAGTGCAGGCATCATCTGTGTCTTATGCTAAACAAGTATATATGCTTTTATTTGCATTTTTATTTGCTTTTTTAGGTTTTTTTCTATTTTTATTTATACACATTTACACTTTGTGTAAATTTGCGTAAATGTGTGTAAATATGAAAACATGAAATATTGCATATTTACCTGTCATTTTAAACATTTTCAGAATTTGAAATCCGTACAGTACTTGTTGCTTTAATGCAGTCAGAACATTTCACTGCTGTTTATTTTCCCAGTCACCCTTAAGCACGTGTTACCACGATGAATTATCAAGTCGTCTTCCTCAATTGCAAAATCTTTGAAGAAAGTTGAATGTGAAAATGTTCCGATTTCATTATCGTTATTCAATGTGATTTGAGCAGTTGACATGCAATATCGTGTCAATGATATACAGCCCGTGTCCTGTTGCATTATCATCTGAAACAGTGTTATGTGCATCTGTGGTTTGACATATTCCGCAATGAATAAAATTACTTTTTTAAATCGGATGATAGGTTTGCCTACTTAAAAAAAAATGACAGTGATTGTGTGTTTCTAGATCTCTCATCTCATTGTCTGAAACCGCTTAGTCCTATACAGGGTCACGGTGAAGCCAGAGCCTATCCCGGCAGACACAGGGCGCAAGGCAAGGATATACCGACGATGGGACGCCAGTCCATCGCCGATGTTTCTAGATAGTGATATGTTAAAGCATTTGGTACTTGTATAAACTTGAACATAATGGTGTTCCTGTTAATAAATATATGCTAATATCGAGGCTTGTTCATTCAAATGTCCTTTTGAGTATATTTTATCTAAACAACACATAGTCTGATAGCGTGGTTATGTAAAAGCAGCTCAATTGTCGAGTAAGTTATACATAGAGTTTTAATCGACAGACTGAAGGCGTGAGCTAAATGGCAAGTGAATGAAGGCTTTTGTAACATGTTAGATGGTCTATGAATGCATGACAGAGCCTAACATTTCTTGTGAATTTAACAGTTCGTCAACACACACACAAAATCTCTTATACTGTCAGCAGTGTGTAAGATGTGGCCTATGTTACGTGTGATCTTTTGGCAGTCTCACTCTGATTCAGAGGTGTTTCTCAGGGGTCTCGAGGCCCTTGAGAAGTTAAGTGCTGTTGTGGGGCCAGCACTCAATGATCATCTCAAGTTTCTGCTGACTAGCGTAAGTTTCCATTGTTTTTCTGGTGCAACTTTTACACACAGTAGAATATGGTGAATATTGCTGGAGATGGAGTGTGGAAATTGACCTAATATTGTTTTGAACTGTCTTTGTTTATAATTGGAAATGTATATAATTAATCGAATCTCATCTCATTGTCAGAAATCGCTTAGTCCTGTACAGGGTCGCGGTGAGCCAGAGCTTAACTCGGCAGACACAGGGTGCAAGGCAGGGATATGCCCACGATGTGACGCCAGTCCATCACTGGGCACTGAGGGAAATTTAGCCTGCAAGCCAATAAACCTATGCGGCAGCATGTTTTTTGGAGGAAATCGGAGTGCCCAGCAAAAACCCACGCGGACGCAGGGAGAGAACATGCAAACTCTACACAGAAAGGCACCCGAGCCGAGATTCGAACCTGGGACCTTTTTGCTGTGAGACGACAGCGCTACCCACTGGGCCACCGTGCTGACCTATATAATTAATGTACAAAAAAATATGCTGTTTAAAAAAACGTCATATTGCTGGGATAGAGATACAGGAAAACTCTAAATTTACATCTGTCAGCAATACCAGATAGAACGTAAAAAGTAGCCCACCTGTTGAAATACTGGCCTTTGCCACATAAATACCGGCACTTGTCATATAAATACCAATTTTCCATCCTTTCCGAGCTGTGAGTGTAAATACATTTTGTCAGCTGCTTGTGAAGATCCTGTTGATGTGAGATGTTTTGCCCTCATTACAAAATCAATATGTGTGTGCACATGTATAAAGCTTGTATGAATGATCTCCCAATTCATTTTATGATTCCTATGTATGTAATCTTACTGAAGTATGAAAAGCCTGTACTGTAATGTTGCCTCAGGCAGAGTACAGAACAAGACCCAATCCCAAAAAATAAATAATTGTATTCAACATTGAACATGTTTGCATTAACTCGAATGTACAGTACGTGTAGTTTTATTTAAAATTTATAATTATTTTGTTTCCAGCATTATTTGAAAGCACATGTTAATTTTCCATAAGTTTTGTTCATGTACATGTTAATGTAGCCATCATTGTTTGAACAGTTAAGTCAACAATTGAAAGAACGCAATTTAAATCCTGGTCCAGATTCACTCTCAACCTACCATGCCTCTGCAGTGGATCGTTTAGCACAGGCTCAAATGACCGCAATGGAGATGAGCACCATTCAGTGTACATTTGAATATGAAAGTGCTTCAATTTTCAGCTTTCTAAGCGAATGATGGACAAAAAGCTGCGGGAGCAGGTTACAAGTGTACTACAGAGACTGGAGCAGAATGGTGGAAAGGTAAGAAGATAACTGCAAGGGACACAGTCGCCAAGCATAGGCCTAGGAGCCTAAAATATCAAGTGGCCCAGCAACAATGCAGGGTTTTAATGGTGCTTGTGCACAGCGTGCTGTGCATTGGGGAGCAGTGGCTCAGTGGCTCGTGTGCTCGGCTCCAAACCCAGTGACCCGAGTTTGATTCCTGCTCACGGCCAACACCAGTGACTGTTTTCTGAACCCGTCCTTGGCCTCTCCTAGGTCTACTCAGCCTCAAACATTTATCTGTTGCGGAGTATAAACATTACCGTGAGGGAGACAAATGTGGCCGGATGTGGTGCTGGCCATTCACCTCGTGTGCCATGTCAACCTTCACTGTTGCTTGCTATAGGCACTTGACCCTACAGTTTGTTAAGGCTATATGGGGATCTTTGTCTTTGATCTTAGTGCAGTGTGTAATGTTTTATGAGCTGACAGACTTTCAGAGCTTATATCTAGAATTGCAACCAGAATTGCAATGGAATTATATTTTGTTGTTATGTGTGTATTAAATATATCTCATCTCATCTCGTTATCTGAAACCGCTTAATCCTATATAGGGTCACGGTGAGCCGGAGCCTATCCCGGAAACACAGGGCATAAGGCAGGAATACACCCGACGACGGGACGCCAGTCCATCGCCGGGCAACAGCTGTTTCATATTGGAAACAATAAAGCCACATTCCGAAATTATTAGGTTATGTTCCTCCAGTAGCGCTGCATCGTAAAAATATCAGATTTGGGAATTTTATTCATGGCGTTGCTTCGAGAAGAGATTGTAGCTGCCACTGTTGGCCAATGCAGTGCAGTTTTATCCAGAGTTATGGAGCGATGGTTTTAATAATATTAGTTAAATTTAAGAAGCGCCTTAATGGGTACTCGACGTACTGTATAGTAATAACGCAACACAAGTAGCAACACATAACATTGAAAGACAATCACAAGGTAAACAACGATTGGAATATATATGATTACATTAAATTGAATTTTTTTAATTCGCAGTAAAAATTTAGTGTTGTGCAATTTTCATTGAATCGTGTATGTGACTTTCATATTTGGGATTTTCTAGTCATTAGTATATGAATAGCAACAGAATGTTTTTCAGTGCCATCTTTATCAGCCACTGCTAAGCAAAATTGGTCTTTTATGTTACAGCAATATACAGAGAGTTATGAACTGCTATTTGTACATAAATTATTTTCAGACACAAATTAGCTTTTCAAATGCAACTCACCAAACAATTCACACCATCACATTTTTATGACAAACTTATTGATCTAGGTTTGCACTGTTCAGTGTTTGAGAATTGCTCTCAAGAGCTTCTTTTACCTCCTCTCTCCTTATCAACGATTCGCCTTCCACGTTATCTTGATGCATCCAGTATGGTGTAAGGCATGCATGGCGGTCCTGTCCGCCCTGATTGGGACACCTGGTTAATAATCCACTTTCCCGCGCACAGGTGGATAATTGGCCACTCACCTGTGCACGGGTTCCCAATCATGGCAGTCACGGCGCCTGTATAAACCGGCTTCTGCCCTGGCAGCGGGGCCGGATCATCTTTTTAAGTCAAATTGTTTGTAGCAGATTTACATCTCTTTTGGGCAGTGAAATGTCTTAAGAACTAACTACCTGCAATAGCGTACTCTTGTTAATGACCTTGCGACGTCCTTAATGTCCATTTTGTTAAATCTGCACAAATGAAGTTGCTTTTTACAAGAATTGCTGCACTTTCATGGAAGCCGTGGCCAGCGTTCCTTCTCTCTTCTTCGCGACATTTCACCTATGCCGATGGAGATCTCTTCACGCGTAGCGCTGGGAGGAGAGAGGAAAATGATAGCCGCAAACGTACACCCCTTAGCAATTCGTATGCAGTGAGCTGTGAAAACCTGATGGTCACCATTTTTTTTGCATCCATTTCCACTCTCCCTATTCCGCTTTTCACATACTACGAAACTGTGGACAGTAATCAAGTGTGTAATGCCTAAACGGGTGGCAAGCCGTGCTCTTTAAATTAAAGGTCCTTTTCATTAGTACGTGTGCGCAGGAGGCCCGATTAAAATGGAGATTGCTTCCTTACCCCTGAAGAGCAGAGCTGTATTCATGTAAAACCGTAGCAATTATTTTTTTCAGTAGGTGTGTCCAAGTGCAGAGAACATTGAGCAATTATTGTGCAAAATTGATTGACCGGTACATTGGATTATTAATTGTAATATTGAAATAAATAATTATAGTCCTTTTGTTTTTGTATATGCACTGTTGGATGAAGTGGGCTGTTTGTAGCACACTGCAGCATGTTGATCAGTGTGGGTGGCTGAAAGGGAACGGGTCCGCTTATCACTCACCGCTGATGTCGCCATGGGTAGCAATCAATTTGTCATTGGGTTCATAGTGCAATGACTGCTGCACCACTGCTCACCCCTTCGATAATCTATACATATAATTTGGATTTAACACATGCTAATGCACGGATGTTGCAGTTGAATTTGTTATACTGTTTTAAAATTCTGCACAAAATCGTATATGAAGCCGTCCCTGGCATAGACCAGTCAGTTTCATGCACATTACATACATTTTCAGAGCCTTTTGTTTGCATGTTTCGCATGCAAACATGACGCTTTGTGTTTATTTTACTTATCAATTTGTGAAAGGTGTATTATTTAATAATAACATTTGAATTTCCAGAGCACTTTTCACACGAGGATCACAAAGTGCTGCTTTAAGACGTCAACACTTGTGCAATGATGTAGGTTTTCACGGCTCGATGCATTATTGCTGCGAAAAGCTGCTCTCTCGGGTCGATCGCTCCCTCTCCCTCCATCGCGACGTTTCGCCTGAGGATGCCTCTAACGTGTGACAAAAAACGTCACCATGGAGAGAGAGAAAGGGAGCGATCGACGCGGCTGTCCTGAGAGAGCAGATTATCGTGAACACTTGTGTTATTGCTAGAATGATTAAACCTCTTGTTATTTGTACATCTTTGTACTCGCAAAAAGGTAAACATCGACTGAACAATACGTGTAATTTAATACAGTTAAAACGCGCACGTTCCGTGGCAGGTCATGGACGAGATTCTGATATGGAGGTATGAGTAAACTGCAGAGAGGGGGTGGGGGGGGGATGGTACCAGCGCCAGCCTGTCGGTCACTGCTTCCCAATTAATTATTTATTATCTTCTTAATTGTGGGAGGAAACGGGAAATCCTGGAGAAGACTCACGCAGAACAGGGGGAGATGATACAGCCTCCACACAGAAAGGCATCTAAGGTGGGATTCGAACTGATTCGTGCCAGATTTTCTGAGGTGTGGATGCTCTCGCTGCCCCACCTTGTTATAATATCTACACCATATTTTTTTGGAAAGTGCAATGAAGGCATGACCAGGCATTTTTGGTTAATAATCAAACAATGTACATATGCTGTGATTGAAACTATGTACAAATAAATTGGGCCTGTAGCAGCAGTAGCTCCGTGGTTAGAGAAGTGTGCTATGAGCCTGCTTACATGAGTTTGATATCCGGCTACGGTTCACATAAGTGGCCTCTTCCCCCCCCCCCAATTCACAGATTCGTACTGACGAGTGTGGTGAAGTATCGTTAAACACCCCCCTCCCATGACTCATATGAGACAGTGTAGGTAGATGTGCAACCCATAGTAGATACAGAGCCCTTAATGTTCTCTCCGCAGCTCTGTGCAGTGCTTTGTGACCCTCGGGTGAAAAACGCTCTAGAAATGCAATTATTATTATTAATACTCCCACTTTTCCCGTACCTCCAAATTGCATCCCTAATTAGCGTTAAAAGTAACGTCTTTTTACAATTTGGTAATATTGTGAGAATTTTGCCGTGTTTATTAATCCTAAGTTATTTTAGTGTACTGACTACCTATAGTTGTAACCACAGGTCATTATAGCCAATATTGTTTGTTAGACTTAGTTCCAATCGAAATTAGTCTATATATTAAAAAAAACCGTTCAGAGAGTGTGTATTTTTTTGTAATTATATATTTTTGGAATGTATGAGATTCTCATTGCTATCAATATTTAATCCTCATTTCTTGGTGCGTGTGCTCTAATTTTAACACGTATTGTGTAAAGTGTAACATTTGGTTTAAACGTCATATTTATGCAGTGCATTTCTTGATCTAAATTGCATTCTTCAAATTGAGAATGTAATCCTTATGGATTATATAGTTTGCTTATTAAACTAGCTATTTAGCAAGTGTCCAAGCATCCCCTAACATTATTAAATCTTTGCCTTGCAGTTATGTGTGAAAACGATGCTCGCCTGTGAAATTGAATTAATATTTTTGGGGTTTGTGAGTTACTGCCAGACGCCCCCTGCACTGTTGAAATGCACTCTATTTCAAAGATTTATTTGTGCAATCACTCTGTGCAGATTGCATAAAATGGATGTATTTTTGAAGTCTGAAAGAATTTAAGTTACTCTTCTCAAAACATGATCTATATAAACAAGGGTTTTCAGTTGTTCTATAATAATGTATAAAATCACATTTATTCACCAAAACCACATCATTATAAAATGACGATTGCTTCCAAAAGCTGCTCTCTTGGCATCGCCGCGTCGTTCACTCCTCTGTTCTCCTTCGTGACGTTTCGCCTCCCACATTGGAGGCATCCTCAAGCGTTATGTGCGTGAGTCATGTGTATGACTGCTATTTATGTGTCAAGTCACTCCGTCGCAAAGGAGAACGGAGGGGCGATCGACGCGGCTATCCTGAAAGTACAGCTTTTGGAAGCAATCATCATGCATCGAGCCGTGAAAACCTACATCAGTACATCATTATTAAATGCTCTCAGGAAAAACTATAACATGAAGAATAAAAAGTGTGGGCGGCGTGGTGGCCCAGTGGTTAGCGCTGTCGCCTCACAGCAAGAAGGTCCCGGGTTCGAATCTCTCGGCTCGGGTGCCTTTCTGTGTGGAGTTTGCATGCTCTCCCCGTGTCCGCGTGGGTTTTCGCCGGGTACTCCGGTTTCCTCCCACAGTCCAAAAAGCATGCTGCTACATAGGTTAATTGGCTCGCAGGCTAAATTGCCCCGCAGTGCCCGGCGATGGACTGGCGTCCCATCGTCGGTATATCCTTGCCTTGCGCCCTGTGTCTGCCGGGATAGGCTCCGGCTTCACCGTGACCCTGTATAGGACTAAGCGGTTTCAGACAATGAGATGAGATGAGAATAAAAAGTGTAATGTTAATTTCATTCTTGCATATGACAATATTTTTTAAACAGAAACTTGCACTGTACATGCAATGATACCTAAATTAGTTGTCTTTCGTACAATATGTGTTGCACGTCTATTTGCTCTCATTTGGTTCTCGATCAAAGAAATTGGACTTGGCAGTAACTGCCTACACTTTCAGTATGTGTGTCTACGCACACAACTTGCATCAGAATAGCTGCATCGGGGCTTTATCTTAAGAGCGTGTGTGTGTGTGACCTTTGGAAAACGCGTGGTTGTATTTCTATGGGGTTTAATGCCCATGCCCATGTTAAGGTACTGAGACAGCACTTTTGTGATTCTGCCTTTTAGCCCTGAGGCAGGTGGAGAAAGTTAAGTATTGTCTTCTTTTACTGGGGAAAATTTTTTTTGCTGATTTTCCGTTCTCTGTCGTTGTTGGCATGCCGTTCTGTCCACAGCCCTATGCAGCACTTTGTAACCCTCGGGTGAAAAGCGCTCTATAAATGAAATTATTATTATTATTACTTGCAGAGTTTTACGAGGCCTTTACCAGGTTGCACATGATTGCACAAAAATCCACTTAAAATGTGTGGTTGATTCAATATTTAGACTCTGGGTGTATCTAAAAACATCAATGTTTTCAGGCCACAGATTATTTACTGGTCCAGTGAAGGGTGTTTTCTTGTGGGTACTGGGGTGAGGCCTATTGAGTAGGCATCCCAATATCAGGGAATACCTTAAACTGTAACTGACATTTGTAAGTGTTGAGAGATTGAATTTTCAAAGTTAACTGTCTTTCTCATCTCATTGTCAGAAACCGTGAGCCGGAGCCTATCCCGGCAGACACAGGGTGCAAGGCAGGGATATACCCACGATTGGACGCCAGTCCATCACCGGGCACTGAACTGTCTTTCTGTTTATGTCAATGACATCTAAAAATACAAAGTGTTTAAATATTTTAATCATTTTACAAGTTCTGTTCTCATATGATAAATTTTGTTTCACTAAATATTACATGCTTTCCATCAATAAATTAGCATCTGGCTGTTATTTCCATTTGCTACCTTGAACCAGTGGCAGAAATATTATATTCCTGTAACAGTCCTATAATTACCTTCCATTATGAAGGCAGTATACACCAATATGAAACAGCAATTTCTAATAAATTATTGTTACTCCAATAAGGACAGCAAACGTGATCAATAAGTTCCACAGAAATAATGTGTTGTAACTTAAAATTTTATATTTTGAATACAACAAAGGATAACGTCTGTTTATATGCCTAAAAATTTCCACAAAATACTTGCATTAATGAGTGAAACTAATGACCTCGGGGATTATTTTCATGCATGTGTAAACGGTACATTACCCATATGAAAAATTACGGAGCTCACCCAAATGTGTACCACGTGGAAATGTATTCAATTGACAATTAGTCAACGTTTTTGTAATATGTGTATTAGAGGACACAAATTAAAACCATTTAAAATCTGCGCAGTGTAGGCTGCCTATGGGATTTATGACACGATGATAATAAATCAATTTAAAGGGCTGATGCTCCAATGTTGATCAATGTAGGAATTACCCATTCCATTGTTGGCATGACAACTGTCAGCGTTGAAAAAAAGTCGCAGTGAGTAGCACTGCTGCCTCAGAACATGAATGTCCCAGGTTTGGTTCCCAGTTCGGCTGTCTTTTTTTGTGGAGTTTGCGTGCCCTCTCTGTTTGCGTGGGTTTTCGCCAGGTACTCCGGTTTCCTTCTACCGTCCAAAGACACGCTGCTGTCTCGGTTAATGGTCCTGCAGATTAAATTGCCCCAAAAAGTGTGTCCTTCGATATGTACTGGCGTTCCATCCCGGGTATGGCCACGCCAAGATACCGCCCCCCCCCACCACGATCCTGTACAGGATTAAGTGGGTAATGATGACTGAACTGAACTTTCCACCAAGTTGTTAGTATGATCGAGCAGTTTGTATGTGTTTTCTGAGTTCAAAAGCCCTCTTGGGAAAATAGGCGTGCTGTCAGAAGGGCTTCCATAAGAGGGAGCTCTAGAGAGCCCCTCTATAGGATATTTTTGTCAACATTTCCATGATAGGTATAAGGTATATAGATGATAGAAGTTTATTATTAAAAAGTACCCAGTGGGCTTTCAAGCTCTAGAATCTGCATTCCTGTGACACGACAAACGGATTAACAGTGGAAAGCAGTGTGATTGTAAATGTGTATTTAATATTTAATTGTGCGGTAATAAATCTGTTCCTTGAATTATTTCACTATTGAGTAAATCATCAAGTTTCATTGTACACAATTGACTAATGACAATGCATTTGTTGCTTGACATCAATAATAATAGTAATAAATCTTCTTCTGGCGTTTGTTTATCTCACTGAGCCAAGCAACAGCTGCTTCTTCAGCTGTGTGGAGAGCCCTCAGGCCTCCTCCGAACATCGTCAGAGAGCAGTCATTGACAATGTATGACATATGCTATGGGTATTTTTTTGCCAGTAGAGTTGACATGGTCCATCGTTTTCCACAGCCGCATAGTGGGTCGTGTCGTAGACCCCACGTATGGAGGTTATAGCTGCGCGCAGACCATGGCCGGTGGGGAATCGATTCAACAGGGACCACGTTTGGCAGATCTGAGCCAGGCATACAGTCAATGGGGTTGATGACGAGGGACCATTTTGCTACGTCCAGGGCTGACCACTCCTCATTGCACACAGAAGCCACCGATAAGTCATGAGGCAGGCTGCTCCAAACGGGGCGTTGAGATGATAGACCTGCTTGTGGAGGGTTGTTGCTTCTCCCCTTCAAATGTGTGTTGGGGCAATGTTGCTCAGCACCGGCAGCCAAGTTGGTGGCGTTGATCGTAGAGTCCCTGTGATTGTGCTTCCCTCCTCGGTAGAGCCGGCTAGCAGTCTGAGGAAGTTAGTTCGGGTCTTTACGTTTGCAGCTGTCTTCCTCAGGTGGTTGTGAAATATCATGGACCTGTCCAGCATCACGCCGCGGTAAACAGGGTGGCAGTCATATTGCAGGCATTGTCCATTGAGCAGGGACGTTTAATTCCTGTGATGTGTTGGCATTGTGCAGGTGAAACATGCTCGATACTCGCTTTGTCACACCCGGTTGTAGATGCCGTAGCAGGTTTTTTCTGCATAGATGAACTTCCTAGATTGTGTCAGTTGAAGGTCATTTGTGTACAGGTTGAACAGAGTTGGTGCAAGCACGGATCCCTGCGGGAGCCTGTTGACTTCATGTTGTTTTGGCCTCCATGTACGCTATGAACCGTCTGTCACAAAGGAGCAGACCGATGGCATTAACCACCCATCTTGGCAGAACCCTTGATAGTTTTACCAGGAGACCAGTATGCCATAATGTGTTATATGCTGTTGCTAAGTCCAGAAATACAACTCATGTCTTGAGGTTATTTTGGAAACCGTTTTTGATGAATATGATCAGCACCAGGACTTGGTAGCATGTACTGTGGCCTTTTCAGAAACTTGCCTCCTCAACCTGAAGAACGTTCTCCATTTCTGGTGATATGCACCGGAGCACGACGCTCCAGTACCTTGAAGCATACAGATAGTCGTGATATTGTGCTATAACGTTGTGCAAGTTAGGGAGCATCGGATCAGTGTTATCATTCGCGCTCTCTACTAGTACTCGGATTGGTTTGGGAAAGCTATTGACAGCCTAGCTGACCACAATTATAAATGAATCTCGGTCACTCGCCAACAGACAGGCTAAACAGGGCACCCTTGTCTTTTGGCTATTCCGTTAATGGGCCGGTGCTGAGAATAGTCATCAATAATAACGCTCATTTAAACTGCTCTTTCATTTTTGTTTTTCAGGAAAGTCTGACGATGATAAAGCTGAAGATCCCAACGTACTGCTCAATTTATTCCTAAGGAATATATTTATAATTTATTTTTGAATATGTGCATGCCTATCATAAACTGCCTGTAGGGTATGTAGAGACAAAATATGTAAAAAAAATCCTAACGTAATAATGAAAATCTGACATTTTAGTTTGGTGTAACTATATTTCTCAGCATGTATAAAATATAACGGATATACATATTTAGAAACTGCAATATTTAGGTTTACATGCATAACTTCAAACTGAGTTCTGCTCGTTTTTGCATAATATAATAATCATAATTACATTTTATAGAGCGCTTTTCACCCGAGGGTCACAGAGCGCTGCACAGAGCTGCGGAGAGAACAGCGCGCCAACAACAACGGCACCGAAATAGAAACTCAACAGCAACAAAAAATGTTTTGGGGGGGGGGTTTAGCATAGTTTACTGTTTATTAATTACCATAGTAAAACAATTGTCAGGTGCATTTGATGCAACTTTAATAATTGTATGCATTATATCAATGCTAAGTGGACATTGGGGAATATTGATTGTATAATTCTGTTATTTCTGTCATGTTCCATGTAAATATAGCATAATTACGTTCACAAAGAATGCTAATAAACTGCATTGTCTGACTCATGTTCTTGTTTTTATATATTTACCTCTGTCTCCACAATCATCATTATTATAATATGTAACGCTCTTCACATATATCAAATTTATAATGCTGTGTAAATTCAATTTAGACAGAGACTCTCAGGTTCCAATCCGTTTAATAATGTGCAGTGTTACCAAGCTCATATATCATTACTTTATTAACTTAAATATTTATATTGTGTGTGGCTGTATTTGTGTGTTTTTTGTCGTTTCATCGGCTATGTAACGCTGTGTGGAAGCTGCCTGGCCTGTCGTTGCACACGAAGCTTCGGGTCCTCTCAGCTGCAGTCATGCCCTCTCTTCTCTATGCTTATAAAAAACGAAGACCCCCCTCCCCCCCCGGTGGAACATCTGTGCCGTTTAGAAACTTTTCGACTGGCTTGCCTACGATCCATCCTGGGTTTAACCAGGTTGGCTTGTGTGAGGCGTTCACAGGTTCTCGAAAGATCCGGACAAAGTTCCATTTGTGAGCTCCTTCAGCAGGTGAGGCTGAGGTGACTGTGTCATGTAGACCGTATGCCATATGCGTGGGCCGCCACTAGGTCGACTTGCTCTCAAATGAGTACCTAGTGCAGTGTGTAAACATTGCCACTAGGAAGATAAAGGCGGCCGGGCGTGGTGCCGGTCACTTACCTCGTGTGCCCTGTCGACCTGCATAGGTACTCGCTAATGGTACTTGACCCGAAAGTCTGGTAAGGCTGTACTAGGCATCGTCTTTGTTCGGTTTAAATTATTTAGCATCGTAGGCCAATGCATACATATTCTTAAGACTGAACTTTATATTGTAATGATGTTCCTAACCCGGATTGAAAAAAAATACCAAAGGACATTGCGAATGTCAATTTACGTAGTGACTGTTTGATTTAATGAGTGAATTCATCATGAAATGTTGCTAATGTCTCATTGAAAAAGAAATATGTATGTGTTAATAATATCAAGACGAATCTTTGCAATTTCCTATGGTTGATACGCGTCTAGAAAAATCTAAGCATTATTATTTACAACTTCATTATGGTAATGAATAAAGTGCGGTATTATATACTTTTTGTCATCAGATGTGTGTATATGGTGCAAGAGGTTTACCTGTTGGGTATGACTGCAAATGATTTAGGCATACCAACATTTTTGCCTGTTGATGGATTTGTTCAAATGTTAGTGGATAATGCAGTCTGTCAATGTACATTTCTTAGATTCTGTCAATGTACATTTCTTAGATTCTGTCAATGTACATTTCTTAGATTCTGTCAATGTACATTTCCTAAAGGACAAATGTGTGTGAACGCCATCATGGGCAGCATGTGTTTACAACAAAATATGGAGCGCTTTTTCATGCTTCATTACTCAGAGCCTTATCACTCCATCAAGCTTAAAGTAGTATTATATAAATAAATGCCATTACAGTGTACACTTGGAAAAAAAAACATTCCAAACTAATAATGTGGAAAAAGTGAAAACCAAAAATGATCAAAAGTATCAAGCAAATTAACTCAAAGTATTCCAAACAGTAAGCATGTATACAATGTGGTTTCTACTGTTGGAATTAAATGTTTTGCAATGTTGATGTGAATATTCCATAAAAAAAACAATGGTCTATTAGCAAACCTCTACAGATACATATTTCTTGAGATTATAACAACAATGCAATATAATTAAAAGAGCCATCAAGAGTTCTATGTATTTTTTCATTTATATGAAAGTACATACTAATGTTGCTTCGACTCTGTAAAGCTTGGTTGAGTGAATTCGAATTTGTCCAGATGTTGACAATCTGGCTAGAGAATTTAAATAGCCTACAAATTAGACCAGTGAATGACATTCGATAATTTTACCTTTGGCTCCTCAAATCTTATATGCTGCCATGGAATGCTAAAAAAACAATCAGGTGAAATGGGACAATGTGATTAATGTTGATGACAAAGCACCGCAGGTGTATGGTGCCATCCTCACACAGGAGCATGAATATTAATAAGTAGGTGGGATCACTGATATCATGAATTGCCTTAATATGTTGTAGTGTTTTGAGCTAATGTGTATTCTATGTGAGCTAAAAGATCCTACAGCTGTTTACTCATAGTTGCTAATGATAAGTTTAACCATAGCAACTCCACCATTCCTTTCATCCTCTTTTAACTTAAGTCTGTGTGTAGAGAGAGTGGTGTCATGACTTCAATTAACCCATGTGATGTATTTATTTGTTCATGCACTTCAGCTCTGTTTTTAGTACCTATATACATATGTGATTTTCATGGACAGGATCTCACGGCACAGCCGGGGTCTGGAGAGTGTTCAGTTTGGAGGCGTGGAGGTGGCATCGCTGCTGTTCGCAGATGACGTTGTTCTTCTCGCATCATTGGATTGTGTGTGTGAAGCGGCTGGGATGAGACTCAGCACCTCCAAATCTGTGGCCATGGTTTTCTCACGAAAAGAGTGGGTTGCCCTCTTCAGGTGAGGGGAGAGCAATTGCCCTTCGTGGAGGAGTTAAAATATGTTGGGGTCTTGTTCACGAGTGATGGTCAGCGGGAACGTGAGGTTGGCCAGCGGATTGCAGCAGCACCTGCAGTGATGCGGGCACTGTACCGGTCCGTGGTAGTGAAGCGGGAGCTTGGTCCTAGGACAAAGCTCTCGGTTTACAGGTCAATCTATGTCCCTATCCTCACCTACGGTCATGAACTTTGGGTAATGACCGAAAGAACGAGATCGCGGATACAAGCGGCAGAGATGAGGTTTCTCCGCAGGGTTGCTGGGCTCACTCTCCGTGACAAAGGTGAGGAGCACAGAAATCCGGAAGAACCTCAGAGTAGAGTCGCTGCTCCTCCGAAGGTGGTTCGGGCATCTGGTAAGGATGCCCCCTGGAAGGCTCCCCCGGGAAGTCTACCAGGCACGGCCCACTGGGTGGAGAACTAGAGACCGATCCAGGACACGCTTAAGGGATTACATCCGTCGGCTGGCCTGGGAACGTCTGGGAATCCCCCAGGAAGAGCTGGAATCTATTGCTGAGTAAAGGGATGTCTGGTCCCACTCTCCTTGGACTGCTGCCTCCGCGACCCTCACCAAGACAAGCGGTGTAGAAAATGAATATTGCAATTCTGCCATGGGCGTCATGTTATGAGACATTGTCATTCGTATCTGAAAGGTCAGATAACTTTAGGTGGCCTTTCAGCCATCTATAAATAATGCATTATCATAAACAAAACACTGTTTTATAGGTGTGGAGCGGTGGGACAGTGAGTAGAGCTGATGCCTTTCAGTAAGAAGTCCCAGGTTCGATTCCCGGCTCGGGTGCCTTTCTGTGTGGAGTTAGCGTGTCCTCCCTGTGTGCGCGTGGGTCTTTACTGAGTACTCCGGTTTTCTCCCACCGTCCAAAGACACGCTGCTGTCCAGGTTAATTGGCTTTCTGAGTAATTTTCCCCCAGTGCCTTGCGATGTACTGGCTTCACATCCTGGGTATAACCCCACCTTGCGCCCTCTGTCTGCCAGGAGAGGCTCTGTCCCCCGCGACACTGTATAGGATTAAGTGGGTATTAATAATAATGATGACTGCTGTACAGGTATTTCTGTGGACAAACCGAAACGTGTATACATAATGGCTTGAATGTTGCCACATTTTGTTGATTTCAATGATATTGGGTTTTTGTGCAGCAACAGTGTGGCTGAAACATTCAATCTTCTAAATTTGAGATTGCGTTTTAACCATGGGTTACTGCGTAGTCGTGCTGGCTTAGTGATCTGAGCATTGAGTCATCCAGCCATTACAAAGTACAAAATTAGAAATTTCACTTTCATGGTTTCAAGATAAAGCTTTGGCCCTGTGCTTGAGTTCAAAGTTTCCATGGAAGGTCTTGTGTTTTCAGAGAATATTGAGGAATACATATAACAAAAACATTTCACTTGCCTCAATCTCATTTAACACAATATGCCATTGGGTTTTGCATTTAAGAGGAATTCGAGGTATGGGGTAACATCCCATTTAATGCAACGATGTGACGTTAATGTGTGTATTTTAAGCATGCGATTATCACAGCATTACATGCAATCGTGATGGTTAATTGCTGTTCAAGCTGCTTATCTAGGCAATAGGGTTAGTCCCTGCTGGACAGATGATATGATTTTTGTGCTCCTGAAAGCATCGTAAACGCTCATATAAAATGTGTTTTAAACTACAGTTGGTGAAATCTAACATTTTTGAAAACACTTGATATTTATACCTGTGGTGTAAACAGTACAGTGTCGTGAGGTTTTCTTTTATGTCCTTAAGGACACCTGCACAAAATGTGAGTTTTATTTTTTCATTATACGGTTTTGACTATCTGACATAACATCACTCATAGCGTACGTTTACAAAGCGGTAAATATGTGCTCATGAAATGCAATCATGTAACGCAGGGTCCTTTTACCAGGGTGCTTCTGGTGCCACAGTTGTTTGTTGTCTGTGCCCTTGGAGCAATCAGAGATGCTGGAAATTTCTGCGTTCCCATCTACGCACAAAAGCCCAATTTCATCCACGCCAACTTTGATTTGAGCAATTACTCATCAAATCGATACACATAAGCAACACATCAAATTGCAGGTTTCCATTACTCGTGCAAAATAATAGGACGAAAGAGCCCACACCACAGCCTGGGGCACCATCTGTACCTTATGCACATTAAGTCAACCGATGGCTGTCAACTCCAGTGCTTACATCTTTATGTTTTGTGAATACTGTGTGTAGGTTGGGCAATGGACACTACATGTGCCCTTACGTCAGTGGGAGGTGAAAATTGCACATCGGGTGGGTTGAGAAGACTGATGTAATTTTGAAGGACGTGTGCTGTATAAAGCAATTGAAACACTATTCAGGACACGCGGCAACCTATAATTATTCAGGCTGACTTGCCAACTCAAAAGCGATCTGATGGCTGTAGGTGGTCCTTGGAAGGGTAACTGCGCCCTCCAGTCTAACGTGACATCATGGGCAAGATGCAGATTGCACTGGCACAGTGCCCCTGATTGTGTACAGATTTAAAGCTGAGCATCCAATCTGCGCTAGCTGCTTGTGCTTCGTTATCTTTGCCGTCGTTTCAAATTTCTTTCCGATCTCTCTTTGTTCAGCTCACTCCACCCCAAACTATAACACTCTCTGCCTCTCAATTCTCTCTTTCACGAGCATCTGCCACGAGCATGAAAATATTCCGCTTTCACGTCACAAATGGGTGGTGTTTTTCACATCAAATGTCATGTTGGAGTGAGTTTTTTTTTTACCATTTGGATTATTTTGTCTTACTGACGGACAACCACACCATGCACGAACATAGTCAAAAGAACGATGATCGTTTAACAGGTTACAGAAAATACGTATATATTTCAAAATGTATCTTAGGTTACTTTTCAAATTAAATATATATGACGATTGCTTTCCAAAGCTGCTCTTTTGGGATAGTAATGTCAAGCAGTCTCCCTCTCTCCTTCACGAAGCTTCAGGATGAGGGGCGGAGCGCTCGACACAGCTCTTCTGAAACAACAGCTTTGGCAACCAATAAGCATCGCGCCCCGGAAACCTACATCAGAATGACCTTTGCTCCTACCGTTATGATTGTGTTGTTTTTGTACTCATCACCCTTGCTGCGATGCCGAATCTCCCTCCCTCCCTCTCTCTCAGTGAGGGCATTCCATTCCAAACAATGCCTCCTGGGAATTTACTCCATCAGCACGTTGATATAAACAACTTGGGAGCAGCCAGCGCCGCGTTAAGGCTCTTGTGACGTGTTTGGATATAAGCTGCTCTAGTTTTCATTGATTTAACGGCATGGAAGCTATGCAAATTACGTTATTGTGAAGACTTGTGGCCACGATACATCTATGGGGAAACGGTGAGTTAAACTGTCTCACACCACAAACGAGGTTTAATTCTGAAGGGTTTTTTTTTGTTGGACAACTATCGTGTATTTATTGCAAATTAGCGCAGTGGAATACGTTCATTATAAAAACGTGAAAAGCCGATGAATGCTCAGACACGTGGGTGAATGTGTGCTGGCGGGACGTATTGATGCTGTTCTGGTGAATAAGCCCGAGCCGTCCTTTGTAACTCGTGCATGCGAGAGCATTTGCCTCGGGGCTCCGTGCGTGTCGCGAGGGTGAATCCCGCTGTGCTGTTGCAAGCGGAGAGACAAACATAACGCAGAGACAGGTGAGTGTATCTTGTGTATATTCGTTAACATGCCGCCAGAAGACATGCTTATCATAAGCGATTCAGTGCGAGCAAGTAGTAAACATGTGTCCGGTCGCACGAATGTTGTCTTCTCTCCCAATATCTTCGATCGGAGCGAGGCTGCATTGCATTGCATCAGTGGCACAATCGGCGCTGCAATATCAGTTATTTGCGGCGGACCGCTCGTGTGCACACATGCGGAGATCATATGGTAATACACGGAAGAGAATGGTATTCAGAATGTAAAATATATCGGATGTTTTGCAGGGCATTCGTGTAAACTGGAGCAACACCCAAGCAAAAAAGATGCTGCTGGTATATTATACCTTACTATTACATCTTATCAAATACAGGTAAGGTGATCCTTGTCACTCAAGTCCAACGTTAATAAATGCTAGACTTTAACGCATGTTAGTGTAAAGCAAATAGTAAGTATCCCTCCGAATGATGTCGACTACGGATGTATCGCGTGTATGCTGATATTACTGTTATATTGCTTTATAATATAGTATAATCAGTGCTATTTTGGGAAATGAACCTTCTACATAGCACATGACTTAAGTCACTCAAATCATTATATATTTTTATTTTGAGACAGTGTTGTTCAAGAGGGTGTTCCGATTCTAGTTAATCGCGCTGATGCTGCCTTGTCAACGTCGTGGCGGCACAGTGGTCACTATGACAGCATGATGAGTGAAGTCAACGTGCGCGCAAACAGAACAATTGTTAAGCGTAACACTGATTTCTATTGTTTATTCCTCAATGTTGAAGGGTTTTCATTCGTGAACGCAACGTGCTTCGTGTTTGCAAGACGCAAACGTGCGTGTACATGATTGCCTATAAGAGGCTTAGGGTGCGCGTGTGCATGCTTTCATGGTTATAATGGGAACAAAGATTGGCGCCAGCTCGAAAAGGAACATTGTGCGAGTGATAGGGTTAAGATGGGGTGACGACAAACAGAATCAAGTTTGGGTCTGTGTCTCAATGATCACAAGTGTATTTTACTAGTAACCCGGGACGTGACGGTGTCATTGTGGCATAATCATTAAGGGAAACGCCATGATTGTCAGTGCTGAATATTCAGTAAAACTGCTTGAAATATCTGCATCCTTAAAATTGCATGCCTAACATTGAAGAAAAAAAACTCATTGTAGATTTTTAAAAATGTTTATAACTTATATATGGCACTGCGATGTACTTGCGTTACATGCTGGGTATTCCCCCGCCTTGCACCCTCTGTCGGCCGGGATAGGCTCCGCCCTCCCATGACCCTGTACAGGATTAAGCAGGCACTGATAATGAATGAACTTACATATGCAGTACATATTTTAATACATGAAATATAGGTTATTGAAGGATCTATGTTTTGAGCTTTGAAAACATTTAACATTAACAAATGCTGCATGGTAAAACAATAGATGCCTATCCTTGGTTAAGCTACACCGCCCATGCATACGTGGTTCACAGTTTCACTTCGTCAATATTTTTTTGTTATCATGAGAAACGTGCATTTATAGAAAAATAGCCTTGTGTTGTTAACACACTTAGATCAGCAGTGATGATGATTGGACGCAATTAGCATTTTTATTTTTAGAAACGTATTACAGGGATTACACATAAACCTGAAAAGTCGTTTTACACAGGGCAGTAGTTGAAATTCCTTGATGACGCCACTTAAAATATCAACTACTGGTATAATGACACAGCAACAATGGCTAGTTTCATGCTAAACTCTGCCTGTTATGAATACTTACACAAGAAGCATTACTAAACACTACATTCACAATAAGGCAGAATACAAAAAAAAGGTCAGTGTTGCATACATAGTAAAACTCTCAGTAAGTGGCTGTTTTTGATATGTCTCAATTAATAAATAGTTACGTTTACCACTGTTAGTATTACGTTTGAAAATTCTATTCTTTGGTATTGTTTACTTTGCATGGTGCAATATTTATTGTAATTTTGAGAGTGAAAAATCAGTTAATGTACAGCATTTTTGCCAATCAACTTCTGGATTCAGGCCTTACCATACCTTGTGGGTCATGTGGATTTTTTTGATCACGTTTCGCCACATTCGTCATCATCTTGAAGGCAGGGAGGATAGATGTGTGGGCTGATAGGTACAGTGCTGATTCTGCTGTCGTCCCCTGCTGCTACGTAGTCTCATAGCAGCGCACAATGCCCATTTTATGCATGGTGGTCACAATCCTAGCATTATTCAGGCCCAGCTTTACTAAGCCTTTAGGATTTAATGGGACCAGGCGCATTCTGAATGATTTGAGCAAAGCCCAAAAGGAATTATTAATACACCATATTATTTCCCCATACAGTGTCGTGATATTTCTTTTGAAATATATTATCCTGTACTTGTATATAACATAGTTATAAATAAGGGAACTGCACGATAGAGGGGATGATTGATTGCATTTGGCCAATAAACACACACACACACACATGCCTGCATATACGCAAGAAGGCACAGTATTAAATCAATTTCTTTCCATTTTATGACTTTACACAAATAATGTAATTATTTCTGGTGGAATGGTGATGAATGGTATTAACATAATTGTCTGGTTGCAGAGCATTCTTCAGTATATACATTTTCTTTATTAAGTATAACGCCTTATATGGGCCCTGTTGCCAATTTATTGGTTAGCCAAGAAAGTCAAGATTACAAGGAGAGTGATGCCCTTCCTCAGAAAATCCAGAACCTCATGCGTGGATATAACAAGTACCTCCGGCCATCTTTTGACAGTAAGCTGTTTACATTTTCCCATTCAAAAATGTCATATATGCATGTTGTAAACACGAATGATTTGCAGTGACAAAAAAGCAGGCTTGTCAGGAACAGAATATCCTTTTTAAAAAAAGCAACGAGGGTGTGCTAATATTTGAAGATAGTTTGCATTCCACGTAAATTCTGTGGATAGCTGCAGGCGCTCAGGGGCTCTCCAAATATGCGGGGTCACTGCTTCTATGATTGTGAAGATTGCACCTATAATGTATCGTGTGGGGTTGAGAGGAGTTACGACAAGTTGCATATGAGGTAGGTGGCTCTTACAATCCAAAACCATAGTTGTATGAATAGTATGGCCATTTGCCTAATAATGTTCTAACATTCAAGAATAAATGCATATGTTTAAATGGCAATTATTGCATCTTAACCAGATAACAGACTCTAAGTATATGGAATGTGTGTTTATAATGCTTAGCAATGCCTTATTAAGAAACAATGTTTATTTTTTTTATGTAAGTTTTCGTGGCTCTCATGCATGATGATTGCTTTCCAAAGCTTATCTTTTGAGACAGGGCGGCGCGGTGGCCCAGTGGTTAGCGCTGACGCCTCACAGCAAGAAGGTCCCGGGTTCGAATCTCTCGGCTCGGGTGCCTTTCTGTGTGGAGTTTGCATGCTCTCCCCGTGTCCGCGTGGGTTTTCGCCGGGTACTCCGGTTTCCTCCCACAGTCCAAAAGCATGCTCCTGGATAGGTTGATTGGCTCGCAGACTAAAATTGTCCCGCAATGCCCGGCGATGGACTGGCGTCCCGTCGTCGGGTGTATTCCTGCCTTACGCCCTGTGTTTCCGGGATAGGCTCCGGCTCACCGTGACCCTATATAGGATTAAGCGGTTTCAGACAATGAGATGAGATGTTTAGGCTTCTAATCGACGCCCATGTGGGAGTCGAAATGTCGCCAAGGAGATGATTGCTTTCCAAAGCAATCATCATGTATTGGGCCGTGACAACCCACATGAGTTACATCCTTATGGTACCTTAATGTGCACTCGGTTCAGTTTGCCAAGCCAAAATTCAATTCATTTAATGTGGTAAAATATTGTACCTTCTCAAAATACTGAAAATAATAAATTATGGAGTAGCATTTAAATGAGAAAAATATTATCATTGTTTATCACATACTCTTATATTATATGTCACAATATAACTAGTTAATCTCTTATTGGTCTGATGGATAATAAATATCTAACAAGCAGAGTTATGTACTCTACATATATGTTGTGCTAACTCCATTTTAAAAATGACCGATAGATACCTTAAATAGACGATGATCAAATAACAAGGTATATGTAATATGAATGAATTCTAGGTTTTCCTCTCTTGGCATGTCAGTGATGTGTTGTTGACTCACATATTCCTTCAGATGGGCCAGTGGCTATCGGCATGAGTCTTGACATTGCGAGCATTGACACCATCTCTGAGATCAACATGGTGAGGCAACCGAAACTTTTTATGAAATTCTGTTGTAGAAAACATTATTTATTTCGTTTCAAATTTCGATTCCTTTTATCTTCTTGACTTTCACCACAATAGTTGGTTTCTTACCTATGATAGTGAGCTGAGGATGTGGCAGGTTTTTTTTTACATGTCTGTGCACAAGTAATTGTTTTAGTTATTGTGAACATTTTCAAATGAGTAAACGAAAGATTAAGATTTCTCCGTATTGATAGAGTGTTTAACGGAACAATGAATGATAATTAGTCTGAAAAGCTACTCTTAATATTTTTTGTCCTTTAGAAATTCTCTTGTAACAGAACGTTACATAAACATGTATGGGAACATCTTTTGGAACTAAATACTGAGTTCCTGAAGACGCTCCCAGCATGTTGAGTAAAACGTTGGATATTCTGACAGAATGATGTATGAACACACACCAGACAGCTATGCAGCGTAACTCCAAAAACCTACGCAGTACAACAATTACTTTATTTACCTAGGAGTCTGCCCAGCGATGGACTGGCGTCCCATCGTCGGTATATCCTTGTCTTGCGCCCTGTGCCTGCCGGGATAGGCTCCGGCTTCACCGTGAGCCTGTATAGGACTAAGCGGTTTCAGACAATGAGATGAGACCTAGGAGTCTATATTGTCTAATTGTGAAGACTTAATTGAAATTCTAAGATCTGTATAACAAAAACATTGCCTTGTAATAATGAAGGAAAGTCATTTCATATATATATGCATTTAAATGATTGTGTCAGTGATAGATTGGTAGCTTGTTTTCAAGTCTCCAAGCTTCATATAGGCATGAAGGTAATGATTTGTTACAAGTTTCCTGGTGCTAGACTAAAATAAGCAGGATTTGTTTCATTAATGGTACAATTTAAAATGAGTGCAGCACGGTGACACAGTAAGCAGTGCTCCTTCCTCACATTAAGTAGCAACTATGTTTAATTCTAAGCTCGGTTGCCTTTCTGTGTGAAGTTTGCGTGTTCTCCCCGTGCCTGCGTCAGGTTTCTTTGGGTACTCTATTTACCTCCCACAATCCGAAGGCAATCTCTTGCCTAGGTTAAATGGCTCGACTAAATTGCCCCGAGCAAATATGACTGCAGGGATAGGCTGCGCCCCCCCCATGACCCTGTACAAGAATTGAAGTTTGCCCAGATAAGTTTGGATGGGAATCAGGGTCAGACAGGGAACAATTGCTCAGGTAGTGGATGGAGGTTGAGACTGGTTAGAGATGCGTTGGGATTTGGTTTTGTCTGTGTAAAATTGCATCAATTGTAGAAAGGTGAGGGTGAATGGCTGAGTAGATGAAGGAGCTGATAAATGACCGAGAAGAGGATCTTGGGATTGTCCCAGGCATCAGCTAGGATGCTGGAAAGGTGGGTGGTATTGGCGCAATCAAGTGCCTTCCTGTAGCGATTGAGCTGGTCCTCATTAATTTGAGCATGGTAAGGCCAGATTTTCTCCAAGTCCGTTCGGCCTCGCGTGCATTTACCTTGAGGTCCCAGAGTTCAGCAGTATACCAGGGGGATGGTTTTCTGCCTCAGACGCAGCGTAATTGTAATAATTGCATTTCTACATCGCTGCTTAGACTGCTGCCCCCGCGACCCGGCACCGGATAAGCGGAAGAAGATGGATGGATGGATGGCATTTCAACAGTGCTTTTCACCCGAGGGTCACAAACCGCTGCACAGAGCTGCGGAGAGAACAGCATGTCAACAACAACATCAGGACAGTTCAACTGAAAGTCAAATAGTAGCAATAAATTATCGGACATAAGAGATAAAAAACGTCAACATACAAGGAAGGAATTACTGTTCCCGAGCAGGCGCAGGTCGACAGAGAGCCATCATCCCCGCATGACAACATTGAACCGATCAACAGTCCTAGCCAGAGGGCTTGAAAGCCTTACGGAACAAGTGAGTTTTGAGACGAGATTTGAAGATGCCCAGGGACTCAGCTGATCGAATCTCCGATGGAAGGGCATTCCAGAGTCTGGGAGCAGCGTGTGAGAAGGCTGTCACCCATCGAATGGAGGTGCGATCTGGGCACATGCAGCAAACCCGTATCGGAGGATAGGAGTGGTCGGGTTAAGTAGGATGCCTGAAGTAAGTCACGGATGTACGTCAGAGCAGCGCCAGTGAGAGCCTCGTAAGTAAGGAGGAGGATCTTGAATTCAATCCCGTATTTAACCGGTAGCCAGTGGAGAGACATCAGTACTGGGGATATGTGATGATAGATGGGTTTGCGAGTGAGGACTCTCGCAGCCGCATTTGCACACGTTGGAGATGATTATGTAGGCAGGGGTGCCAGGGAGAATTGCATTGCAGTAATCGATTCGTGAGGAGATGATATGTATTAGCTTCTCAGCATCAACGTGTGAAAGGATGTTGTCAAGTCTGGCTAAGATTCACTGTCACATCAGAGGCAGATTGAGCCGAGACAGAGAATGATGATCTGATGATTGCAGCGGTGAATAAATCTTGAGTGATGACATTATGATTTTGGAATTAGATTTGGTGTTTAGTGATGAAAATGGTTGACGGTACCTGGAGATCAAACCACATGATGGAATGATCAGATAGACCAGGATTAGTGAGGGATTGGTTGGTTACATGTCCCTTGAGAAAACCAGGTCCAGAGTATGGCCACATCTGTGAGTGGCAGACGTCACATGTGGAACGAAGCCAAATGAGTTGAGGGTGGCCATGAGCTCACTTGCACTGGAGCTCTTCGGTGTGCCATCATGGACGTTGACATTTCCAAGCACCAGATTCCTGTCAGAACTGGACCACAAGCTTTGGAAGCAGCTCAGACAGTTCATTGACAAAAGAAACGGAGGCCCCAGATAGGTGGTGGAGCAGCACCAACTTCATAGGTTGAGTCGACTTACAATGCAAAGACATATGCTCAAATGTGTCATGTGATAGATTGAGGTTCTATCCAGGGTATATCCCTGCTTTTCCCACTGTGTCTTCTGGGGTAGGCTCCAGCTTTACTGTGACACGATACAAGATTAAGCGGGTGCCGATAATGAATGGAAAATTAATATAGTTTGCACTTTATATAACCGTGTGTTTCATCATGTTCACTTGCATGTATTAAAATCACACGAGGCATGCGACTGACGGAAACACCCTTGCCATCAGGACTATACGGCGACGATCTTCCTGCGGCAGCGCTGGCAGGACGAGAGGCTGTGCTTTGAAGGCAACAAAAGCTTGAGTCTGGACGGGCGGCTGGTGGAGTTGCTGTGGGTCCCCGACACATTCATCGTGGACTCGAAACGTTCCTTCCTGCACGACATCACGATGGAGAACCGCCTCATTCGCATATTCCCCAATGGGACGGTGCTGTACGCTCTGCGGTGAGCTCGGGCGTGATTGACAGCGGACGTATTTTTGCACGAGCAGATAACAGGTGCTCTGATTGAATGCCGCAGAATGCTTTCGCGCACACACTGGGGCTGTTGGAAAGCATTGCCGTACTGTCACGGGTAATGCCAAAAGTTTACGCTTCACCGCGAATTCAATGAAGTAAAAAGGGTATCCAATATCATTATGGACGTATATTATAGGTCCTTTTTTGTAAACAGTGATTTAAACATGAAAGCAAGGTGGTGTGACCATGCTCAAATGAGTCATGGGAGGTGACCATTAATCAGTGGTAGAAATTGTCGTATGAAAGATGCCAAGCAATCAGTCATGATTTGAGATTAAGATTTAGTAACCTGGGCGGCGCGGT
>JAZEWT010000006.1:21911017-21959498 GCA_036362905.1 Mordacia mordax | reverse complement strand
TTGATTTCCATTTCCAGTGTCTGGGGTTTTCTTGATCCAAGCCTTACTTTCTCATGGAAACCCCCCGCTGGACCCTGGGAGGGGGGCAGGGAGGAAAATATAGAGTTTAGCCCTGCATATCTTTGGTCGGCATTACACCCTGGCCTGATGCCATGTGAAGCTGCTGTTTAATACCAACCGCAGTGTAAAGGAACTATTGTGGAAATATGGTGGTAAAATGATAAAGGGTAGCGTCACCTAAGCGGGAAGTTTGACCGTGTGTTTCAGTATAAATCAATCAACCTTAGAAGTATATGTCTCACTGTCAGGGAACATGGGGGCTCTTTGGACCTGAATTGAAGCTATAAGTGTCAAAGCAGTGGCCCTTGAGATCACGCGCGTCTCTTCACATTTATCGCGCGATTCACCAGGGGGTTTCCATGGCAATAAAGTCATAAATCCTAGATTCACACTGCCATCAAACTCAGAGAATGGGAATTTCCGAAGGGATTCAAGACTCATATTGTGAATTTGAATTACAGAATTGCCTAAGCCTTGACAGTGCAGTCTCAAAGGCACCATAGAGTTTAAATTTTTGATGTGCATTCACAATGTAAACACGTTCAAATACAAAGGTATTATTTCTCATAAAAATTTGGTTTGAGGACTCTTAAACCATTTTTCACGTTATAATTGTTTACGAAATATTTAACAAGTGAATATCGGTCGTTTCCCCTAAATAATAAATGACATCTGCTGTAAATTGTAAACAAAATAAAACTTCACTACAGTCATCCAGGTGGCCCTTTAAATAATACAGTTGAAAGTTTCTGCCAGACCATTGGACATAGGATGCCAAAAACAACTCTGTGTAAAGTATGCACTTACACGTGTACATATAGCGGTCTCTGTTGATCGGCTAAAATAATCAACACCTGTCCGATGACCGAGGGAGGTGAGTGACTGCGCACGCCATAATCGTCTCTCTGCAGTAGAAACGTATTCATGTTACGGATGATTTTCTGGAATCTGTATTGATTCTGAGCTGAATGCATGAGAATTGCTCTCAAGAGCTGTTTTTCAGGGATAGCCGTGTGGATTGTTTCTCCTCTCCCCCTCACAATGTTTCACTTCCCACGGTGGAGGCACCATCAGACTCATGATTATTCAGGCTAAGGATGATGTCGCCAACGTAGGAGGTGAGATGTCACAAGGAGAAGGGAGGAACGCTTGACATGGCTATCCCGAAGAAACATCTAATAAACCAGAAATTGACTTCTGAGGTAAAAAAATAACCCCAGGGCATATCATGAATGAGAAAAATAACATGTCACAATGCCAGCAGAGGGAGATATCCAAGTCATTTCATTGTCTTGAGCAGTATATTATCACCTGATATAACGTATGATGTCCTGGGAGGATTTGTTAATTAATATAACTCGGACAGCTGCCTCGCATAGAGCAGGATGTGGGGAAAACCAGGATAGGTGACCACCTTACGTGCAACTCATCGTTACCATAGCCACCGGCTACATTTGTAACTATCGAACTGTTGATTGAGTATTGTGACTTTATCACCAAGCAGCCTCGTAAAAGTGATAACTACGGGTCTCCAATTATTATTTGTGACAGGCCAGTACCCGAAGCTGGTATTTCATTTCAAGCTGCGGCGTAACATCTTGTATTTCATCCTGGAGACATACATTCCTTCCGTGCTGCTCGTTGTGCTGTCCTGGGTCTCCTTCTGGATCAGCCAGTCATCCGTCCCTGCCAGGATCTGTATCGGTGAGTTCTGGTGATTTCGCGTGGTTTTTTTTTGGGTTCGTGTAATCAGTTATTTTTCATAAACCACGTTTTTATCATGCTGTCAGCATCAATAAACCGAGGAAACGTTTTGTTTTGATGGAACTCCCTGCAACAGCAGAATATTTTCATCAGTTCTTAAAGTAAATTTGCAGGTTTATTTTCATTTTCCATCAAGGGTTAAGCATACCTACATTTTGAATTAGTTTTTTGTTTAAGTTGTGCAGTCGATTGATGATGCTTTCATTCTACGCTTCTCTGCTACAAATATACAAACTTAATCTTCTGGTTTGGCCTTGACCAAATTAAGTGCAAAGGCAGAATTCGTACTATGGTATCTTGTGCAATATTTCCTCTTTACAGTTTGAATTTATACACTTTTACAAACACACCTATGCACACTTATGTATCATACATATTTATGCCCTCAATACACATGTCTAAATTGCACACAATAGTCAGCAGTAGAGCATGAAGCACTGTATTTATTGCTTGCGATTAAACCCGCTGCTTCACAAAAAAGGATTATTATAAGTTGAATAATATATAACTTCACCTCTTTCTGGCAATCAGTGTAATTCCAATCAGGCAGATCTTTTTTTCTTCACACACTATTTTGTGCGAGGCAGATAGTTTCAAGAGCATGTGCAGATTAAATACTCCATTCAAACTGTTCATAAAAGAAAGCGGTATTGGACACGTTCCAATGAGGGATGATCGCTTATGGTAAAAAATAATAATTGCGTCTTAGCGAAAGGAATAAAATGTCTCTGAGAGTACGTCCACGAGGAGATTATGCAGTGAATATGTTTGCGTTCATGTGTAAGGTGAATTATTACATCGTGGGATTGTGAGAGGAGGTAGTGGCTTGGGCCTTCATCCTCCAGCAGAGAATGAACCATGGCTGATGATGGTAATAAATGCATGAGTGAAAATTATATGGACTAGCATTGCTAATTATTTTATCACAGTTGAAATTATATTCTCAGAACATCTCACCTCCTCGGTAACAGTGCCAGCAGGGGGCAGTACAACAATTAGATTTCTGATACAAGTGCATAGCATGCTTCTCTTGTTTTATTTTCGCATTTTCACTGAAACACTAATTTTAAACTAAGGCAAATTGGGATTAAAAGTATAGAATAAAGAGTCCGGTTGACTCATTTTGGAAGTATGAATTTGATAGTGAAAGTTGCCCAATTTCAAGTGCTGTCTGCTTCGACTCGGTTCTGATATATGATCAAAATGACACATAACGAACAAAGATGGACACGTGTCCAAAGAGGCATTGAGAGATACATGCTTAGAATTGCAATGAACGACACAAAGAGGATCACATGGATTAGACAACATTATCAGGCTAATGACATCATTCAAACTTTTAAAAAGCAAGTGGGCTGAGGCAAGACACCGCGAGAAGAGGTGATGCTCAATGGTAAAGAACTATGATTGATTCGAGTGGCAACGAATGAATGGAATGCAAATGAAAGGATGCAGGTAATGGGCGTTTATTGTATTACTACATCGTAGGTTTGTGAGAGGTGATGGAAGTCTGAGAATGTTCCACCGACGAGTGGATGGCCTATTGCATGGCTACTCAAGATGATGACTTGATTTTCCTCCCACATACAAACCCCAGACAGGACCTTCTTAAAAAAAAGTCTTGCAAATCCAGTACTTTAATACTGCCTCCAGTGTATCTTATTTCCTGAAGCTGATTTGCATTGAATTACATTTAAATTGTTTGAGCCATATGGACAACGGACAGAGCGGTGACGTAGTGATTAGTGCTGCGTGTTCTCCCCGTGTCCGCGTGGGTTTTATCTGGGTACCCCGGTTTACTCCCACCGTCCAAAACACGCTGCTGCCTAGGTTAATTTGCCAGCTGAGTAAATTACCGTAAAAAATGCCCTGTGGTGCACTGGCGTCACATCCTTGGTATTCTCCCGCCTTATGCCTTTGTCGGCCGGGATATACTCTGTCCCTTCCCCCCCTGCGACCCTGTACTGGATTAAGTGGGTACTGATACTGAACTCAAGATATGAACAACCACATGGCAGCTATGCGGTGTGATGAGCGTGAGGGGGCACTATCGTTATTGTTTTAACCGGATCATAAACTCTAGCTTTTAAGAGCTTTGTGCAGTGCAGACACATGCTCAGGATGTTAATCCTGCTTTGCTGTGTTGCCCACAGGAGCAACTTGGCCACCGATTATGACAACAACAAAAACATTGGATTGATTATACTACTACTAACTCATAATATCTGATGAATAACCAGCACAGAAAACATTACCTCATGTGAATGTACAGAAAACTTTCTATATATTTTAATATGGTTTAAATCATAATGAAAATTACATAATGTTATCGGCACCACATTTCCTATGCTGCATGGTGTAGTAAAAAAAAAGACGCGATTTTATTAATTATTTCCTGCAATCCATCAGCATGAGGATGCAAATGAATGACAAATTGGTCTGTGTGCCAAGAGGCCGGGTATTAAAGCAGCATCAATATTCATGACAGCATTGGCTAGAGAGTGGATAACACGCTTATCTTATACAATGTCCCAAATGTCATTGCAAAAGGGGTTTGCGATTGTGGAATTGTAAAGTACCCACCAGAATAAAGTATGAAATAAAATTGGCCAGCTGCATATGATAACTCAAAAAACCACCTAACCAGTATAGGTGATTTGTGTTGGTAGTAGCTCATGAGGCTTGATGGTTAGCAGGAACAGGGCATCCACGAGCTTTCACACATTTGTGTTTATACACGTGACAACTAAATATTACAAGTTTCTATGCCATGTATTGAGTGTTCACCACACGTTGATCAAACCTATTTGTTTTTAGAGTTCAAAGCTGGCATATGCCATATATTTCAGATGTTATTTTGTCCACGATTTGGTGACTGGGATGGTTAGATCATATGTGGCTATAATCCAGAATTTAATATATAAGCGGTCAGCTTATTGCTCTGAAATGGCCATAATTACACTTACCCATCCATGAACTGAGTTTCTTTTAACTCCCTTCATTACACATGTGACCCTAGTACGAATTTGCATATTAGTGTAATGTGCAGTAAAAACATCGTTTGACATGCCACATAGCTCCATTCGTAAATGCAGTATGATCATCCTTCGCTGTCTCAACCATGGGGCAACCTACGCAATTTGCAGGGGGCCCCACCACGGTGGGTTGGGGTGTGTGTTGGGATGTGGGTTGGGGTGTGGGTTGGGCAATGGCCGAACGATGTTCATATCAGTGACTTCTAATCAGTGTGGGGCGGAGTCATCGTTACATTTTGCCTGGAGCCCCAGAACAACCAAGACCGCTCCTCAGGACTGTACACAAGACCTTAGTATGTCATTTATGTTTGATATGGAAAAGGTCTTGTCACGTTCCATTCCTTAAACTGTGGTCAACATCATACTAGCAAATTTATATATTTATCACCTCATATGGAATCACCCATCACCAAACCGTACTCATTCCTCTCCAGGATAAATAAAACTCTCCTCTGTACATTTTATTATTTCATGAAAAAAGAACAGTGGGCGAAATTTTCTAAAAAAAAATTCCGTTATCAATGAGTGTAAAACAATATCTGTTATTGTAATGATGTAGGTTTTCACGGCTCGATGCATGATGATTGCTTCAAAAAGCTACTCTTTCGGGACAGCCGCGTCGATTGCTCTCTCTCTCTCTCCATCGCGCCTGAGGATGCCTCCAACGTGTGAGGCGAAACTTCGCGATGGGGAGAGAGGGAGCGATCGACGCGGCTGTCCTGAGAGAGCAGCTTTTCAAAGCAATCATAATACCTGTTATTGTTGTTAATTAACCCTAAATGTGTGGATATTTTCACTGATGCAGAGACGCTACACAATACAAATGAGTTCGTATGAATCAAAGGAAGGTTGTCACTGTGGCACAGTGACGAGTGTTACCACTTCACAGGAAGGATTATCCTGTTCGATTCTCACCTCAGGTGCCTTTTTGTGTGGAGTTGTTTTGCCTGTGTCTGCGTACGTTTTCGCTGGATACTCTGGTTACATTCAGTCCAAATACATACTGCCTAGGTCACTTGACCTGACAAACTTGCCCCTGGTGCTTTGCGATGGACTGGCATCCAATCCTAGGTATAGCCCTGCCATGTGACCCGTCAGGATTAAGCAGGTACTGATGGAGTCTTTCTCCGTTTTTCTCCTGCGCGTGAATGCAGGCGTTACTACGGTGCTCACGATGACCACATTGATGATGGGTGCGCGCACCTCCCTGCCCAACGCTAACTGCTTCATCAAGGCCATCGACGTGTACCTGGGCATCTGCTTCAGCTTCATCTTTGGCGCACTCGTGGAGTACGCTGTCGCTCACTTCCACACGCTCGAGCAGGGACAAATCCACGACATCCAGCGGGTAACCGCCCGTCAGCAGCTCATTCCGCACACGCATCTCGTCCCACACACAGCTCAACTCACATGCACCGTAACTTCGATGTCAACTGGCCTCTAAAGCTCTTTGACATTATTTGCAAAACATCTCATCTCAGTGTCAGAAACTGCTTAGTCCTGTACAGGGTCGCGGTGAGCCGGAGCCTGTCCCGGCAGACACGATGCAACGCCAGTCCATCACCGGGTACTGAGGGCAATTTAGTCTGCAAGCCAATTAGCCTATGCAGCAGCATGTTTTTTGGACTGTGGGAGGAAACCGGAGTGCCCGGCAAAAATCCACGCAGACACGGGGAGAGAACTCGCAAACTCCACACAGAAGGCACCCGAGCCGAGATTCGAATCCGGGACCTTCTTTCTGTGAGGCGACAGCGCTATCCACTGGGCCACCGTGCCGTCCTATTTGTAAATATGTATGAGGTATTTCCAAGCATTGCAATTTTCACTTCTCTCTGTCGAATTTGTGTTGGTTTCCTGGCAGATGCAGAGAAGACGATTTTGTACCACTTGCTATAGTTCAGACTTGTTACATTACCGTCTTTGTTAAAAGTCAGAGTTTGGCATTGCTTATGTCGGATGTACAACCTGGACAGGTGTTAGAAAGTACAAACTTCCCAGGGAAGGGACCTATCAGGACGTAAGCAGTTAACGGCTGCTTGGGTTATCACGACATGAGTTAACGTCAACTGTGGGTCATTGCATCAGACAAGCGCAGTAAGTAGTTTAACATAAAGCACAATTCTCAACAAGAAACGTAATAATCAAGCAGTGTGGTAGGGGGCAGTGTGTCCCTTGTGGGTGCTGCCGATTTGAACCAAACTTCTGTCTACCCTGAAAACATTCAATCTCCCATGACGGCGGGTTTGGATTGCAACCCTTTTTATCCAGCCGAAGTAGATATCGTTGAGACAACTCGAAGCTTACGCGCATTTAAGTCGGTGAAAAGGGTCGAGGCAGGAAAAATGCTGGTGTCAAAATATCTTCCTTTTTTGTACGACATTCCCCAAGCGTGTGTGTGTATATGTGTGTGAAATAAGTGATTAGGTCCGTAGAGGACAATAAACCTCACGCTATCACCCAAAGCTGTAGGAAGCCGTGACGCAGAGAAAACACTGCAAGTTTGCCCTTTGTGCTCTGCCATGCAAGAAATCCTGGCTCAGCTCTGCCTTCGGCACTTTTTGACAGACGTGGGGTGATATCCTCAGTGTTAAAGCTAAACTCTCACCAAAGGCCACTGAAATATCTCTCTTAAGCAAGTTCCAGCCACATCAATAGCTCTTTAAATATTAAGCTGCCGTCTTCTACGGCTGCCCATCTCCACAAAGGGAAATGTGTTTCTCAGTGCTGTCATACATTAAAACGGTGTGGTTTTGCCCCCTGCTGAAATTGCATATGCACGTCATAGCATTATTAATGGTGGTATTTTTCCACCATGCGTATGGTATAAATTGGTAGTGGATTGTATTTGCTACATCTTGCTGATGAACGTGCAGCCCTGCAATGACTTGTTTACCCCACTGCGGCAGAAGCGTGTCGAGAAGCCCGCATCAGACGGGAATTTATTTTTTCTTGTTATGTAAATATAAGGCATAGTATAATAATAATAATTGCATTTATAGAGTGCTTTTCACCCGAGGGTCACAAAGTGCTGTATACGTCCCTGACGAGCATTGGTTGAATTTTAAAATTTTGTTCCTGCGCCACCTCATAAACAATCATTGTACAATTGGCACTGTTGTGTGTAATAATAATACTTGCATTTATAGAGCGCCTTTCACCTGAGGGTCATAACAGCGCTGCACAGAGTTGCGGAGAGAACGGCGCGCCAACAACAACGACACAAGAACAGAAAATCAGCAACAATACCGTTTTCTCGTATTTTTACAAATCCGAGCTGTGGCAAGAACGGCATGTCAACAACACCAGGACAGTTCAACTGAAAGTCAAATAGTAGCAATAATTATAGGACAAAAAGTAAAAGAAATGCTCGTCTTGTAAACCAGTTAATATTATAAGTTATGGGAATGCATGTGTGAGCTTGAATTGGTGTCAATGTTGAAGGTACTAACTGTGTAGTGGGTCTACTGGCAAGAGATTCTTAGTGACTTAAAAAAGTATTGTGTATCAGATGGATCTGTATCAGATGGCCAGCAAGATCCGGTGGCCAGCCATCTGATGCAGGTGGCAATAACCCCTTTGGAGAAGCACATCAAGGGCAGTTTCGTAACTAATGGCAAAAATATCACACACCGAATCCTGCAAGCACCATGGATTCTTTCATGGTCAGTGAGCTAAACCAGGTACTGAAAAATATCAATTACGGTACAGCCGTGGGCTATCACAACATCTTGCCTGAATACCTGAAACATCTCGGACTTCAGGCATGACAGTGGCTAGGTCAGTTTGCCATACAGACCATCAATGAAAATGGGTTACCAAGAATCTGGCAGATGTCAAAGATCATTGCGCTTCCAAAGCCAGGAAAGAACTTGTACAATGTTGCAAGTTATCGCGCAATATCACTACTGGGGTGTCTCATACTCCAGCACATTTCCTCGAAAGTGGAGAACATTCTTAACATCGAGTCGACAGGTTTCCGAAAAGGCTGCAGTACGGGCGACCATGTTCTGATGCTGACTACATCAATAAAAAAAAGAACAGGAGCTGTATTTCTGGACTTTACAGCAGTATATCACATAGCATTAAAAATTGATCTCCTGATAGAACTATCAAAGTTTCTGCCAAGGTGGGCGGTTGGTATCATCGATATGCTCCTTCGTGACAGACGGTTCAGAGTGCACATAGGGGACACAACCAGCATTTGAAAACACCAAGTCAATGGGCTACCACAGGAATCCGTGCTTGCACCATCTCTGTTCAACCGGTACACAAATGACCTTCCACCGACACAATCCCAGAAGTTCATCTATGCAGATGGCATCTGCTATGGCACACAGGCACATAGATTTTCTGCGCTAGAAGATGCCCTGCATGCTGACTTGGCCATAATTGCCAAACACTGCAACTCGAGATGAGGTCTGCACGAAGTGTGCCAAAGGCAGTATCGAACATGTTTCACCTGCACAATGCTGGCGTATCACAGGAATTAACCATCCTGCTCAATGGACAATGCCTGCAACATGACTTTCACCCTGTTTCCTGTTTACCACGGCGTGACACTGGACAGGTCCCTGACATTCCACATCTTCCTGAGGAATAAAAGTAAAGACCTAAATTAAATTAACCTCCTAAGACCGTAAGCCCTACCTGGGGGGGGGGGGGAAGCACTAAGACACTCTAATCTATTGTGCTCGCCCTGTGCTACTCAACTGCTGAATATTGTGCTCCAGTCTGGTGCCGGTCGTCACACACCAGGCTGGTCGATGTTCGGTTAAACTCATCCATGCGTACAATCACAGGGACACCTGCGATCAACGCCACTTCCTTGGGTGCCGGTGTTGAGCTACATTGCCCCACCTCATATTCCATGGAGAAAAGCAACAACCAAACTGGTGAATGCGATTCGTGAAAACACGTCTGCTATTGCATCTGGACGCGTTCAACCCTCCACGAGCACATCAATCATCTCGACGCTCTGTTTGGAGCAGCCTGCCTCATGACTTATCTGCTGCTTCTTCGTGCAATGGGGAGTGGTCAGCCTTGGACGTAGCAAACCGGTCCCTCGTCATCAACCACTAATCGTGTGCCTGGCGCTCAGAATGCTGGAAAGACGATCATGGTACATGCCACCTGCTGGTGGAAGCTATAAACATATCACATGTACACACCACAGCGAAGAGAATGCAATGTAATCCATAAAGAACTGCCGACCCGTGACAGTTATAGTTTTCAGTGGCGAAATAAACCCTCTTTTTATGTCGTATCATCCAAAGTCTTCCTTTGGGACATTGTTTTATTTTGTGGTGTTTGATGTAGGTTTGTTGTGTTTGTTGGTGGCTCACGGTTGAATGAGAGATTGCATTTTGTCTTCATTCCGATTGTATTTTCTCTTTGACGTTTTAAAGATGCTGATGCCACTGTTAAAAGTACAATCTACTACTGTATGTTGTTTTGGAGTGTAAATGAGAAAAAAATACCGCGCAAGGTTGCGTGAAATTGCTGTGAGTAATATTCATTACCGTAATATATAATGTAAGGACATTTTCAAGAAACGAATAATAATAATAATGGAGCTGTTAACGCTATGGGTAACACCTGAATAATCGCCAGATACGGTAAAACCTTTCTAATCTTAAATAATAATGATTGTATTTATAGTGCTTTTCACCCGAGGGTCACAATGAGTTACCAACACAAACCGCACTGATTTACATCAATATTCTCTTTAGGAATGCTTGCATAGTGGAAACAATCCTTGTTTTAATGTCGTTAAAACAATATTCATAACACATGTCAACCACAAAACTTCATCTGTTACCGAAAGTGAAGCATATTGTAAACGTTCAATCTTTCTATATTTTGTGCGTGTATGTGTATGTGAGGGGACGTTGTTGTAGATAACACCTTAACAGCCAAACTGACATTTTTATGGGATTGATTGTCCAACAATAAAATACAGTGGCACATAACTGCTTTAAAAAAATGGAAATAAAACAAATAAAATAGGGCGGCGCGGTGACTCAGTGGGTAGCGCTGTTGCCTCACAGCAAGAAGGTCCCGGGTTCGAATCTCTCGGCTCGGGTGCCTTTCTGTGTGGAGTTTGCATGCTCTCCCCGTGTCCGCGTGGGTTTTCGCCGGGTACTCCGGTTTCCTCCCACAGTCCAAAAGCATGCTCCTGGATAGGTTGATTGGCTCGCAGACTAAAATTGTCCCGCAATGCCCGGCGATGGACCGGCGTCCCGTCGTCGGGTGTATTCCTGCCTTACGCCCTGTGTTTCCGGGATAGGCTCCGGCTCACCGTGACCCTGTATAGGATTAAGCGGTTTCAGATAATGAGATGAGATGAGACAAATAAAATACAGATTTCTAGCTCATCAGCTGGGCTTCGCTTGCGCTATGACATCCCACACAATGCACATTAATTTTATTGCGCAGTTCACTTTTTTGCCCATATTTTGCAGAGGACAATATGTGAAGTCAATTACTTTGATTGTGTTCGTATCCCAATCCCTGTCACGAATCATGTGTTGTCCAGGAAGACATCGGAGTGGTGCTAATAGTTAGTTCGTTTAGCGTGTGTTTAATTACAACATAATTTAGGAAAGTCTTACCGAGTCTCAAGACTATTTCATGAAAGTCTTGCTTTCGTTTGTTGGGCGATGTCCCTGAATATGTTTTAATGTAGAGGAAAACAGTGCACCGGGAGACACCCCATACTTATAAGAGAAGAACACTCAAAAGCCTACGCAGATGGGCTCACAAATCCATTGGCTGTGTTTCCTTCACATAGCCATATCACTGCCCAATGGGTTTGAGAGTTTCAGAAATGTATGTTATCCATCATCGCTAGCCTCCAAAGTGGTGTATTACTCTGGTATTTAATGGATGAACAAGTTAAGCTTGACTTTTATGTCTTTGGCCTTGATAATGCATTTGCCAATACAAAACATATTCGACTATATATTGTTCATTCTTAGGCGATTTGCACTTACAGAATGACACGAAATGTGTTATACTTTTATCTGTGCAGTTCCAATCTTGCCATTAAAATAAAACTTCACAATGAGATGAGAACACGTTTAAATAAATTGTCAATGAAAATACTGTAGCAAAATGTATCATATTGAATTGAGATCCGTGGAAAATACCGTTGGAATATAGATGACACACATTATATTTAAAATATCTATTCCTCTGTGGATAGACCGCTAAGGAGACTGTCATGTTTGGGCCACCCAAAAAATGTGTTGCACCCTTTGCTCATTAGAGCAAGAAGACCGAATGAATGGCTTTAACTTTTGAAATTCTCGACAATATTTCACCTCCCACGTCTGATCAGACCTCTCACGATGCTCCAACTTGAGCGATAAAATGTCGCAAAGGAGAGAGGGGGAGCGCTTGAAACAGCTATTCCCAAAGAGCAACTCTTGGCAGCAATTCTGCTACATCGTGCCGTCAAAACCGACACCAATATATCAGACATATTATCATGACCAACTCTAATACATTGATGCAACCTTTGGCATTGTTTACCATTGTAATCTGCGCTGCTCTACCTCGTGTATATGTCGCTGTTGTTGCTGACGCGCCGTTCTCTCCACAGCTCTGTGCAGCGCTTTGTGACCCTCGGGTAAAATCTCTCTAGAAGTGCAATTATTATTTATCACAATCAGCGTCGCTTGCGTAACGCTCAGTCCTTGTCATGCAGTCGACTTGAGCCCACCTATTTAATATCGCCGACCGTGAAATGATTACGCACAGTGTCATTGCGGGGCGTTGGTGATAAGTGGAGTACTCTCATTTAATAATTGTATTGAGCGGTTGGATTGGTTGTGAATCGCTGCTCGTTTGTCCGCAGGAACTGAAGAAGGAGTTTGAGGAGAGCAACGGGATGATCCAGACTCCCGTGACGCGCTGCCCGGCAAAGACGATGGACAGCACCGACGTAGGCAGCGAGAACGGGCACGGACACTCATCTCCCGAGGAACCCAATCCCAATGGCGATGCCCAGGACATCAACGTGGACGGGAAGAGCCTTCAGCAGCGGCTGGTGTGCATCATGGACTGCTGCACGGTGCACAACCCACACCACATCGACAACTACTCTCGCAAGGCATTCCCTCTCTCCTTCATCGTCGTCAACCTGTGCTACTGGATGTACTATCTTTATCTGTGATCCGCAAGTGTGTGCGTGTGTATGTGTGGTGGCCGTGGTTGGCGCTGGCTCAGCGTTTAGCACGCAGGGCTACGAGTGAGGGAAACCCGAATTCGAAACCGGCTCACGGCCACCACTGGTGGCAATTTTCTGAACCGGTGCTGAGCCTCTGATAAGTAAATGTAACTTCAAATGAGTATCTGACTGTGCAAATATTAGCACTGGGGAGACAAAGGTGGTGAGGCACGGTGCTGGCTAATGAGCTGTGCTGACCTTCATTGGTATTAACTGATAACACTTGCCCGAACAGGCCCCGTGTAGGCTATGAAGTATCTTTTGTGCATGTGTGTCAGGAAGAGTGCTTCACAATACAGGCAAGAGTATTGTTGGATTCGTGGCTGTGCATCGTCAATGGACATTTGGGTCATTATGTGGCCGAAGCGTCTCTTAAGTGTCCTGGGTGAAATAAAAGAATGAGTTAGTGGAGTCTGAGGCGCAAACGTAGGTAGGGTTAATGATGGCTGAGCCGTCCCACTGTGTCCCCATACTGGCCTTCACAACGCTTGCTCTAGCACACGAACAGGGGCATTAGTATGTGTGCGTGTGCGTGAGTGAATAGCCACTAGCCGTGTATCATTTACTAGGGTAGATCAATAAAGCAAGCACATGTCTCAATTTGCAGAGAATGGAGTGTAATAATAATTAATAATGATAATTGCATTTCTCGAGCGATTTTCACCCAAGGGTCACAAATCGTTACACAGAGCTGTGGACAGAACGTCACGTCAACAATAACGATATTGTTTGTTACAAATCCGAGCTGTGGAGAGAACGGCATGTCAACAACAACATTAGCACAGTTCAACTGAAATCATTCAATGGATTAGCAATACTAAAATAGGTAGTTACTAATGAATATTTTTTGGAAAAAATATTCCATAACCTGCATTTTCCTTACATGCATTAAAAAAAGATCTCTTTTGGATTAAGGTTGCTGTCTCGGGCAGGGAGAACGTATCCTATTATGTATGAATGACAAAACCAATAATGTGGGCCTATGATCCATGCCATATCATTGTACTTTATCTAACCAGGCACGTGCCAATTTAGATTAACTGTGTCGTTAAAAAATTAGCTCAAGGAAAATGTCATAGGGTATTCAAAGCGTTTATTCAATGCAAAGTGGCTCCTCAGCTACCCAACTGCTTAATCCTCTGGTGCAATCAAACATAATTGTCAAATTAGTTGATTGCATCATGTCCATTTATATACCATAAGCAACGCCATTATGATACTGCTGATCATTTGTTTTTTCATATGTTTAATAGAAACATACCAACAAAAATCTCTATTAACAAATAATACTTTTTTTTGCAAATGATGGAATACTGATTAGACAGAAAAGTACTGGTATGTAAAATAAAAAATATAAACAAGCTCTTTCTGCACATGTAATTTAAGCAACAAAATGAAAACACATTTTGAGTGAAGTCTAATTGACTTTACACTTATTTACGTGGCTCCATTGTAATATAGTCGCAATGTTGAAATATGATGGTTTTAAACAAGGATGTTGTGCATTATACATACAGAGTGGTTGATGTCATGTGACATGGAAGGCAAGCTGGCCGAGCTCATGGCGACAATAACAGATGATAGCTGGACCATTTGTATGTTGCTATGCTTATAGAAATACCAGTATAAGTTGTGTCGCATTGGGAGGCATTGCTAAGTGCTTATGCAATATTTAAAACGAGATTTCTTGACTCAAACTAAAATAGTGATGGACTTTGATGAAGGAAAACATGTCCATCGATGAAGTAGAAAAGCAGATGTAACACATGATACATTATGTACATTATAAAAAAATATACTTTCCAGACTCGATTTGGTTTGTTGAAAGACTAATTAGAACGTTTTGTGGACAAAATATGCCAATGAGCCAAGACCGATGTGGGTGAGCAAGTAGCTCTTGAGATTATTTAGCCAACATGAAATTGCAAAGCAAGCTAAGGATCATTTGGATGCAATTATTTATTCACATAGCTCTATTCTATCCATCAGTCTGTGATTTATAGCACACTTTTGTGTCCTGGAAATATGCATAAATGTCATCTTGTGCCTATATAGGACTTGTTTTTTGCAGGGGACACATTGATCAATTTGACTGCATCCATATGCATCCGTACGGTTCCTTGCAACACCTTGACTGCACATGCTACCTTGGTTGAATGCAGCCACGTTGGCAGATTTGTAATGAGTCAATTGCTGCGTATGGCCTTAGTGCAGAAGCCGCCGTCCTAGAGTTCCCAGCATATTGGAATGCGATCTAATTAAATACCGCGTGATGAGCTGCTGAATGTACAATTAATTGCCTCTTGGAAGAAATGAGCAGTCACCTTAAAATACATTTCTAAAGTGCCCCAAAGCACGGATTAGTGTGTATATTTTCCATTTATATTAAAGATTATGAAAAGCTTTTGACATATATAATTCACCTAGTGATTTTTTGTAAATGTTAGGTTTTCAGTACTGTATTTACCATTCTGAAGTATTCTAGGTTATGGATATTTATTAATACGAGAAAACCCTCAATACCATGAACATTTGCAATTATACATCATGCATTAATAATAATGTGATATTTAAATGACTTAGATGTGAAAACATTTTTTAAAACTGCTAGTTAACATTTGGTATGAGAACACATTTTATATTCATATACAGTTAGGTAATAAATATTGTATAGTATTATATTATGACATAATAATGGATATTCATACACTTTATATGCATTTTATGAATGCATTTTCCTTAAATGTGGACTCATGATGTGGAATTGATGCACAAATGGTATTGTACATGACATTGGTTGGATATCATTTGCAATGCATTTAATATAAAATTCAATGCCTTGGGGTAGAGCTGGCTTTAATCAGAATACATTCATAATGCCATTGCATAGTCCCGAGTGAGTCTCAGCAGGAAGTGTGTCGGCTATGCAATATATGGACAGATGTCGCCTGGTTACTTTATACTGTGAAAGTGATTTTTTTTTATTTTTCCACCGTCAGGAGTTGTGCCAAACACCCGAGAAAATAAAGAAAATGTGACAATTAAATTCCAAAATAAGTATATTCCCAACCAATGCAGTTCTCACTGCATCATCAGTTACCTATTAAAAAAAAGAATATGCCCTTTGCTGCTGTATTATATTTGATACTACTTAGAAGCAGGCAAATCATCACTAACGAGCATCCAGCAATAAGATATTTTGGAAACGACTGACCCCTATATCACGCATGATACTTAGCCCTGCTTGAAAATGCTTATCAAAATCCGTGTCGAAAACATTTATTCGGAAGCAGTCGTACAATGCGTTGGATAAGATGCTTGTGTTGCATGGAAGATTGCAGTTCACTGAGACAGGCGCTGCAGTGGTCACCCAGAGGTTAGTCATTTTGATCACCCACCTCTGGGTGCCAGATGGCAGGATACTGCCAGATGGTGGGACACTAATAGTGGACCTTGGTGAGAGTATCAACCATTCTGCAGTTGCAGAGAAGTGAGGGAAACAGGTGGTGACGTCAATGATATCGCTCATTTAATCTCGATGGAAGGCAAGTTTACGGAGTGTGCGTTGTCTGCAATGTAATATTCGTGTTTACGTTATTTTGTGTAAGAATATTGCTTATCGTGTTTTGGGTCACACAGCGACTATACGTCGTGCTGCTAAAATGAACCAAGGTGATATAACTCTTGCCTGGGCAACAGAGATATGTTACACTCGCCATTTTATTTACAGAGCTTCATATGTACGCTTTGAAAGGAATTAGTTGATTTACCAGGGCTTAGGATATCGGTTTTTTTCAGCTCTAACATCTAACTTCCTTTAATAATACTACAATTTGTCACACCGAGTGGCACAGTATTTATCTCATCTCATCTCATCTGATTGTCAGAAACCGCTTAGTCATGTACAGAGTCGCGGTGAGCCGTAGCCTATCCCGGCAGACACAGGACGCAAGGCAGGGATATGCTCACGATAGGACGCCAATCCCATCTGCAAGCCAATTAACCTATGCAGCAGCATGTTTTTGGACTGTGGGAGGAAACGGGAGTGCCTGGCGAAAACCCATGCGGACACGGGGAGAGAACTCGCAAACTCCACACAGAAAGGCACCTGAGCCGAGATTCGAACCAGGGTCCTTCTTGCTGTGAGGAGGCGACAGCGCTACCCACTGGGCCACCGTGCCGCCCGCACAGTATTTATTCAAAGTAAAAGTCAGAGAACGTCTTAGAAGCGTGAGGAAAGAGTAGAGGTATTGGTAAGGCAGCCACGTGGTGAGCTGGAGCCCAAATTTACAACACTCCTTCCTGTATATCATGTTATCAGCCAAGCAGTGGCCGTTTTTTTAGTTATATTCCATGAGTCTAGAAATCCTGCAGGAAACCCATGCAGAACAAGGGGAGACCACACATACTGCCCACATAAAGGTGCCCAAAGCAGGTATCGAAGCACCTCGGGAAGGACCTTTTTGAGGCGTGGGTGTCATTTATTATTGTGCCACCCTGCTTAAAGGGCGCTGCAATCAGATACCCTTTAAGCATGAGGCCACTGTATTTAACGCATCTTTTATAAGATTACTGTGTGTTAAAATAAGCTATAGTGTGGTGTTTTGCAATGGTTCTGATATGTATAGTAATTTATGATGCCTAACTTTTATTATGTATAATAGTATGTATTTAAAAAAATTACTGTTGAAAATAATGACTTGAAAATAATAATGAGAAAATGCTTTTCACATTATAAATCACTGAAAAACTGTGAATGAAAAGCATTCTATAAAAAATCGCTTCCATTTGTGCGATGATGTTATATTCTAGTATTATTTAAGCCAAGAGAAAATGTATTACACTGTAGTGTGTGTAACGAAACGGAGTGGTGAACTTCATGTCAAAGACACTGTATGGACAGTATTGTCAGATGGTTATGTAACGGATGACCTGTTTTTTGCTTGCAGAAGGACTTTTATTTAATACAGCGAGATCACGCGTTGTCACCAGCAGTCAATACCATTTCAGTCTTGCTAGATGCTAGTCTCTCACTGTATCCTTCAATGACATTATAAACACCATCTCAATGCACGTTCAACTTCGTGACTGTTCTTTCGGTCATCACACTGCCTGGCGTACTTGAGAAAAGCTTGCGTCGGATCAGCATTCAGATTAAAACCTGAGTGCCATAAATAAGTAGTCTTGTGGCCGGAGTGACCTGTCCCTATCTCTGGGATGGTTGCCCACCTCCCCCTCATGGTCGCTCTCAGGGGATCGTTGTCACAATGGTTACCCATTCCCCACGAGTCGCTCGTGATCGCACACCAGGGACCAGGCTGACACGGCCATCAGTAATGATATTAATAAGGATTATACAAACGGCAGTAAATATTAAGAATTAGATGAGCAACATCCTATGGAATAAAAATCACGGAAATGGAAAACAAATGTGATTGAGCTAAAATAATTAACTCGTTAAAACAAACAATAAATTATTATTTAGCGTGATCATGATTAACCAGCCGACACACGTGAACTCGCGAGTTCTTGTATTGTTCCCACGCGTTCCCGGCAGCTGGGAGTCGAATGAAAAGCTCAGCGCAGGGGAGACCTTTCACAGAACGAGTTGAATGTCGACCCTTCTTCATTAGTCAAATTCACAAGGAACATCCATCCCACCAAGAGTTCCCTCCGTGCCAATTGTTCCGCCGACTCGGTGTCGACGCGCGTTACTCGAGACGGCCGCATAGTCCGTGTCCGACAAAAGTGAGACAGACAGTCTGCCATTCCGACTTCAAGTATAAACAAATCCTTCTGAACCTGAAATAACGTCCCGATCAAAACACAAATATCATTGTAACACTTCAACGATCAAGCCGCGTTCTGATTATCAAACTCATACATTTAAGCAAAGACTACCGTTGTTGATCGAAGACAACTGTTAAACCAATCGATTAAACCTTAATTGTGCAGCTGCAGTGTAATAAAATAGGATAATTTTTTTTTATAAATGACCCGCTTTTACCGCACTCCAAAGTAGAAAATACATTTTTTGAACACAAAATCAATCTTTCTAGGAATACAGACTAAATGCGGGTGGCCAAACACTGACAATATGTGAAATTTAGATTTTTTATAATTTTTTTCATAAAATATGTGTTTTTCTAATGTTTTGTAAAAGGAACAGCGATCAGTTATCACTTAATATTAGTATGATTTAAAGGTTTTCATTAAAGGAAAAGATTATTGTAGTCTTATACGGCCAGTGTTTGGCCACCCGCTTTTAGTCTGTATCCCGAGATAGATTGATTTTGTGTTCAAAAAGAATATCTTCTACTCTGGAGTGCGGTAAAAGCGGGTCATTTAAAACGTTAATTTTTATCCTATTTTATTTTCAACTTTTTTATTTATTTTAGTCTTAGCCACGTAAAAATGTCAAGTCAGCTCAGTGCGTGTCTGACATCGGAAAAACATCGCCCCTATCAGACTGAAAAAAGAATAGTAATTTGAAAGGATCGTTTCTATGGCGGGTCTCTAACGTGTGAGGCGAAACGTCGCGAGGAGAGGAGAGAGAGCCATCGATGCGGCTCTCCCGAGAGAGCAGCTTTTCGAAGCAATCATCATGCATCGAGCCGTGAAAACCTACATCATTACAGAGGTTACGATGTCCCAAATGTATGTGTCTGGTGAGTTGCTTTGAAATGGTGGCCGTTTTACTTTCGTATAGGATTCGGGTATTCACTCTATACAAGAATCCACATGTGATGTGTGTCCAAAGGCTGATAATACATTGACTTGGTAAGCATGGAAGAATAGATGGGCAGTTTAAAACTCCAAGTTGTGAAGCCTCTTCCAGTATTGGCGAGAGCGTAAATCATCAGGCTGCACCTGTAACTGAATATGTTGCCTGCAACATTGTTTTGGTGGCTGACCATGACAATCGAACAACCTATTTGTATTTTTTCTGTTCCGATATTCAAACTTTTTCACTTTATGTGCATCCCAGACGGAGAGCGTAATTGTTGGTGGTTGTGCGCTAGTATGTGTGCTATCCTGTGTATGAGACAGCTGTCAGATGTATTACGTTCAATTCCAGCATCTTGGTCACCTTAAAGCCAAGCTGCAATTATGTAATTGGTACAACAAACTGTAAACATTTTAAATATTGTCTTTTGATATCAAGTTGTTTTTAGTTATACAGACGTTCCGTGTTGTATTTATATGCAGCATATAATGTGCTTATACTGACAAAGAAATCCCACACAGACCTGGATAATATTTGTAAAACCTGCAATTTACAAAGTTATTTAGTTAAATAGTCAATGCCTGGCCAGATAAACACACAAAGAAATCCCACATGGACCTAGATAACATTTGTGTGTTATTTGTCTAAACGGCCATTATCCAACTTAACATAACCTGGGTTGTTCCGGGTTGTTCCGTTGCCCACCACTCTTTCAACAATTATGGTATCGAAGGATAATTTTACGCCAGAATGCTTTTCCTGACGTCAACGTCTTTTCGCCGGGTTGTTTTCAAATGGTTACATGTCTGGAACCTCCACCGAGACCTGTTCAGCAAGGGAGATCCTACCAAGAGTGCTGCACTTCAGGGTTTGACATCGCTTTGGCTTTATTGCAACATTAAAACTCCTCCACGATAAGGAAACAATCCGTGAGGAGAAACTTGCTTCATTTTTGTAGTGCAACACTTTATGCCAAAGGCAATATAAGGAACCATGCACCATTTTTGTTCAAGGATGTGTTCAGTGCCTCTGAGTTTTTTTTGCTGGCAAGAAGCAATTGCATACCAAGTATAGTTTTCTATATTCTCATCTCATCTCATTATCTGAAACCGCTTAATCCTATATAGGGTCACGGTGAAGCCGGAGCCTATCCCGGAAACACAGGGCGTAAGGCAGGAATACACCCGACGACGGGACGCCGGTCCATCGCCGGGCATTTTCTATATTCTATAGAAAATTTATTTAAAACGTTGGAAATTAAATTCTCATTAACTACTTTGTTATTGTTCGTCACTTGTCAATTATGAAACATGCAATATCTTCATTGATAGCCGCGACGATACAAAAAAAATATTGATAAAGTTGGCACATTGCTAATTTGGGATAAAAGGTTGCCTGTCCTCGAATTCAGTCGACTGTGAATGCGTTCTCGAACTTGTTTTCGAGATGTACTGCTGTGGTTCGGCATGGTGTCCCTCTGCCGAATCTAAAACTCTAGAAGAAGTTCCAAGCCGAGTATGTGGAGAGACAAAAATTCTCTCAGCCTTAACTTTGCGTATCATAGCAAGCCATTTACTTAAACTTAAATGCATAAATTAGCTAGTTCAAATCTAACGAAATTGTGCTATCATGGTAACTCATTGTGTTTTTAAAAATATGCTTTATTCATTTTGAACAAAGGGGAAAGAGGGAAAGGAGGGGGTACAACTAATTTCAGGGAAGAAGGCAAGGTCGGGTGAAAAGGGATAGGAAGAGTAAGATCGAGGAACACCTAGCAGAATCTGTAACTTTATTTTAATAGGTTTAATGGCATTTGTTAGGAATTCTAGCCCCATCAGGTTATCGTTTGGTCAGAGGGCATTCATTGGCGTAACTGCCAACACTACAGCCAATTAAATATAATCCAATAATTTGCAGGTACAATTTAATAAAGGTAGTGAGAACTATGGGTACTTTTTGCCAGTGTACATATGTAATAAGTAGAACACATTTTTACCCTTTCTGGCAATTATACGGGTGTCAAGATCTTAAAACACTAAAATAGACACATTTCACAATGTGTCTAGTTTGCAAAAGCCACACATGCTTGCGGCAAAATATGCAAGTGAGAACTGTAGACTGCATAATTTGCATCATTTAAACATCTGAAGGATTTCACGTGTAAACCTCAATTCTTTATCGTTCACGTAGCAAATTTAGGCAAACTTGTGGGCTACGAAATATGCATTCCAGAGGAAGACCCAGATGACACTGGATACAGTCTATATTTTACATGGAATTAACATTTATGTTATTGTGCTGTATCTGCACAATACAGCAGAGCATGGCTATGCCCTGCAAATGCTCGCACATATCAAAGATATATTTACATTGTTTATGTGTACATCATAGACCCTTATGTCCCTGCCGTTGTTTGCACATTTGTCTCTCAGGCAAGTGACTTCACGGTAACCATGTTCAATGAATTCCACGTGTCATTTACTTTGATTTCAAATATATAGACTATCTCTGTGCTATTCAATGTGGGTGGGTAATAGCCAGCAATTGAATTGCATAAAGCTCCTGCAGAAAGTAGTACATTTCAGGGAGAGAACGCAGTAATGGGGATCCTGGAATGGATCAAAGTTTGTGTATTTTACCCTCTGTTTTGCATGGATTTTCTCTCGAGTTTTTCGATTTCCTCCTACAACCAAAACCACTCGCGAATTTGGCAAATGTTGGTGCCGGCTGTGTGATTGCATTCCATCCTCCTTGCCTCTGTGGTTTCCTCGCGCCTCCAGAATGAACACCTTAGAATTAGAATGAGCACGTGCGCGTTATAAATCGTATTCGTTACTTGCATTTTCACGAATGAATTTTGCATGTTACGCGATGTACTCCTGAATGTAATAGCTATAATAGTGGAAACTTGGCTGTGTTCAGTTCAGAATTTGTATGCTCACTGAAAAAGAAATGATATTATGATCAACATTTGTCCCGTGCTCTCGTATTTTTAAGGGTCTGCATTCAATGGCACACCCATGCCAGGCTCTTTACAATGTTAATTTGGAAAAGCACTCTTGATCGTCAGCAGAACATCAAGTCCTCTGTTATTTAGAGAATTCCATGCGGATTTAGAACCAAGAATGAATAAACACTCGAGTACTTATCAAATATTATGTTACTGGAATCTCTGAAGAAGCTCTATATTGTATAATTATGGTACAAAGGTAAAGATGACTATTTTATTGGTTCCTTAAATGTATCAGTAACTGAAAACAGAAAGCTCGAGGCACCCCAGTTATTGAAGGCGTAAGCTAATTTTCTATTTAGTTGAATATTGGTACTCAATACCGCAGTCAATCTGCTCTTCCATGCTTCATTAGTTCACATTAAGAGTATTCAGTCAAATGTAAAGTCGGTAGCCTCAGACGTATTGCAAATAGGCTGTTGATTGTCATTCATGGTGTTCCAAAACGATGTCTTGTGATCCCCATTTCACAACATTCCCAGCTTGCTGCGCCACAATGCTGCCCAAAGGTAAATAATCTTAGGAGTCAATTAAATGGGGGTCACAAGACAGCTGGACCACCTCTTCGAACTGCTTTATCACGGATTCAAAGTAATTCTTGAAATTGGGAGCGTTTGTCATCCATTTAACACCTGATTCATGTTCCGAGTAGGGTTTTAGGGTTTATTTTTGATTACTGAACACATCTGATAGCACAGACATGGATTGAAAAGTCTTCCCTGTTCCCATGTGTGACGCTGGTTGGCAGGTAATGGGTGTTATTTAATGGTGTCACTGGCAACGTGCTGAGCATTATTTGTAAGAGTGATTGTCATTAAAAAAAAATTATCCATTGTTAAGTACTCCAAGCGACCACAAAAATATGAAAATGAATTTAACATTTTTACGGATTGATTGATTCAATTAACTTCATCAGCCAATCGTTCCAGTTACAGTTTTTGGATAATATTAATTCCATTGGCTGTGTATCACCCGGCACGTGGGTTATTTCCATCGTCAGTTCATTCAGGGTGAGAGGGCTGTTTGCATCCAGTGTGCAGAAGGACCCTTTCATCACTCTGCACAATTAAACTCATTCATACGTGCAAGGAAACAATTGTGCATTACATGGTCTTGTTAATCGACAAAGTAGAAAGTTAAAATTGCTGCCTGAAAATGAAAATGCAGGTTGAAGTTTTATGACAATATGATTAGGCATTGCTATTGAATTACCAAATACTGTTTTGTACAGCATTTTTCAAAATGTTCAATATAATGGGTAGAGTAATCTAAGGTTATTTTGTAATATCTTTATTTAACACACTGCTGTGTGCTGTACGTACACATTTTTATAGCTTCATATAAACGTAGTACTTGCATGATTAGTGAAAAATGAACAGTTTTCATGTAATTGATTTTCATGTGGTGACTCTGTTGGAATGACATTTCTTTTTTCTTTTGTATTCATATTATTGGTGTTAATCCAGAAACCTAGAGTCGTTTTCTGTGGCTATTAAGTTTGGAATTGTGCATATAACACCACTGCAATGGATGCTTTTTTTCAAGTATATTAAATTTATTGTGGTATAATATTATTGCTGCAACTCATATAATGAATGCACATAATATGTTCAATTAAAGTACTGCACCTTTGTATTCAATGGGTGAATTTTTATCGACTTAGGTGCTCACAATACAAAATGCTTTTGTTTAATACTCGAAATCCCGATGACATTGCATTGTGAAAATTGTCATTGGAAGTAGTATTATGCGAACCGAATAGCCCGTCATGTGACGGGTTAAGAATAGAAATATAAATTATGATTTAGAGGGAGCAGCCACAATCGGTGACCCAGTCACGTCGATGCGTGTGACGTATTTACGCTACACGCCGTGATATTTAAATATGGTTTTTTTTATAGGTGGCATTAAATGTACCAATTTTTGAATGGTGTAGAATTTTGACTTTAAAACAAATCTATTTTTGTAAGTAGCAATATACTGGAATTACTAATGAACATTAATGAAATATAAATTATAATAACGATTTATACTTTTATATAAATTATTAGTGACCCACGATCCCTCCCACGCTCCCGCACCACACATGCACTGCCCCGGGTTATGCGATGACATTATTATAGAGCTAACACATTGTTTATTTGTTATCTCATCTCATTGTCAGAAACCGCTTAGTCCTGTACAGGGTCACGGTGAGCTGGAGCCTATCCCGGCAGACACAGAGCGCAAAGCAGGGATATACCCACGATGGGACGCCAGTCCATCGCCGGGCACTGCGGGGCAATTTAGTCTGCGAGCCAATCAACCTATGCAGCAGCATGTTTTGTGGACTGTGGGAGGAAACCGGAGTGCCCGGCGAAAACCCACGCGGACACAGGGAGAACATGCAAACTTCACACAGAAAGGCACCCGATCCGGGGTTCGAACCCGGGACCTTCTTGCTGTGAGGCGGCGACAGCGCTACCCACTGGGCCACCGTGCCGCCGGTTTATTTCTTACATATATATTATATATTTGTATTCCAAAGCTGTTCTTTCAGCATCACCGTGTTGGGCGCGCGCTCTCTCTCTCGCTCCTCTGCGATGTTTCGCCTCCCACGATGGAGAGGCGCCCCCAGGGCGCATTGAGACGCAGTGAAGAAGAATGAGTGCGCGCATGCGTTCCCCAATGTCATCACGCGGGCACGGCAGTGAAGCTGCCCCTGATGTAGGGCACGAAACGTCGAGAAGGGTGCGAGGATGAGCCCTCGACACGGATATCCCGAAAGTGCAGCTTTGGCAAGCAATGAGTACTATTGCAATATTTACTTCTCATACGATCAGAACATGCGGTCTTACATTTTCAGATTGCTGACCATCATGGCGTGCATGGAATTCAGTACCGTAATTAATGAAAAAGGGCGGCACGGTGGCCCAGTGATTAGCGCTGTCGCCTCACAGCAAGAAGGTCCCGGGTTCGAATCTCTCGGCTCGGGTGCCTTTCTGTGTGGAGTCTGCATGCTCTCCCCGTGTCCGCGTGGTTTTTCGCCGGGCACTCCGGTTTCCTCCCACAGTCCAAAAAGCATGCTGCTGCATAGGTTATTTGGCTCGCAGACTAAATTGCCCCGCAGTGCCCGGCGATGGACTGGCGTCCCATCGTGGGTGTATCCCTGCCTTGCGCCCTGTATCTGCCGAGATAGGCTCCGGCTCACCGTGACCCTGTATAGGAATAAGCGGTTTCAGACAATGAGATGAGATGGGAGATTGAAAACTGAGCACATTTATCAAACCAATTGCTTATTAGTTTCCAGTGAGTTTTTATCTTGTTTTTGTTGTTGTTCAACATTGTCTAAAAGTCGCCGGAAGTCACATTATACCACTTATTCAATTGAGATGAGAAAATTCTTCATGGTAGCTCTCGGCCTGTTGTCACAAGGTAATTGTTATGCCGCACATATTTGACTAGTATAGTGTCAAAATGTATGAATAATCAGTTTACCTTTGTGATTATTTACGTGGATTTCTGCAAAAGTTTCAAGAGTTACAAACTGCTTTTCTCTCTCAATTATTGTCAAGGTATGTGGAGCCGTGGTGCATTTTGTAAGGTTACTGTTAGGGTGCTGCACCAGGACCCAGCTGTCCGAGTTTCACTCCAGGTGAATGCTAACATCAGCGGCGAGTGATATCAGAACCGATCCTGCCCTCACTGCATTCACCAATCTCATTCACCAGCCTGGTGAAGTATGGTAATACATATCCAATGGCCGCTATGACGTGCAGAGGCTTTCATTCATTGGTAGATTGATAAAAAAAATACTCCAAAGAAACATTATTACTGATAAACCGTTCTTTTCTCTTGGACGTGCCATCCTCTCCGTTGCTCTGCGCAACGCTTTGTCACCTTTGGTAGATGGGCGCTCTAGAAATGCAAGTATTATTATTATGCGATAAATGTTACATTAAACCATTTCCCAATATATGTATTATAAACACTGATAATTTTGCATTTTAAAATTATAGTTGAAAGTTTGAGCCTATTTTACATGTTGTTCTGCAACGATAAGTATATTAAAAATGTTATCGCTGCTGATTTTTCGTTCTAATGCTGTTGTTTTTGACGTGCCGTTCTTTCCGTAGCTCTGTGCCGCACTTTGTAACCCTCGGGTGAAAAGCGCTCTGTAAATGCAATTGTTACAGTTGTCATTTTATTTGAAACACAAATGGAACAGAGCACTGCACAGCCGTTTTATACCATCTCACAGATAAATATAGTTGAACGCATTGCGATAGTAACCCAGGCAGCACGAAGCTTCCATTTATAAGCTGATATAAGAACTTAATCGAGTTTATGAGCTCAATCCACAGCACTCTTCCAAAACAATTACATTACCTGTAAATATGTTATTGAGCTTTGCATCAGCAATTATCAAGGTCCAGGCTTTGTTGCACCGCTCGGCAGTATATATTTGCAATCATTATCAGTGCCCGCTTAATTCTCTACAGGGTGGTAGGTGCCAGAGCCTATCTCGGCAGATACATGGTACTAAGCAGGGCCATACTCAGAATAGGACTCTAGTCCATCCAAGTGCACTTGGGGGTACTTTCATCAGCAGGCCAATTAGCCTAGAGAACATGCCTGGACTGTGGACGGAAATTGGAGTACCTGGCGAATATTTTACAATTTTCAACAGTATTCTAGATTGAAATGTGATTCAGCATGCAAATGGTGCAACACATGCATCTATTTATGGCATCGGTTTAATTAAAATCTGGTTGTTACCGAATCAGGGACCTACAGCAGTTTGATTCTCAGCGAATATATGTATTAAAACAGAATCAAAATTGCTTGGAGCACGAACTGATTACAGCTAACTCTTGGATTTCATTGCTGCTTTGAGAATGCACACGTTTTATTTGGTACCACCTAATTGTAGGATTAAATATAAGCTAGCATCATTGAGCGACTAACCTGAGAATGTTAACCTTTTAGGGCAAGACATTATTTGATGTGGAATGGAGCAGAGTTCCATTTCTGACCATGGTTAATAGATTGATACCTAACTTTATATTGCTGTTTAAAAACGTATGCAACCAGACTGAAATATAACTTAATCGTGTTTGTTACTTTCCTCCACGGCAATCTTTTCACGTTGTAAAACCTGAAGGGAAAATGGTATTAACATTCTGATAATGAAAATGTTGCCATGGGAGTGATGCATTTTGCGTTTTAAATTCTTATTGTCGGCGATGGACTGGCGTCCCATCGTCGGTATATCCTTGCCTTGCGCCCTGTGTGTGCCGGGATAGGCTCCGGCTTCACCGTGACCCTGTATAGGACTAAGCGGTTTCAGACAATGAGATGAGAATTCTTATTGTATAATTTCCAGATCATGAAATAAATGTTAATGTAATTTAGGTTTGATTTACTTGAACAATATTTTGCATCTCTTAATGTTCCAAACGTATGAGAATCAACTGCAGCATCGTATACTTTAATGCCCTCTACAGTAGGCCACCGTAACTAAGGCTATAGGGTTACTGAGGCCATGGCCTTAATAGGTACAATGTGGTCTGCACATAGCAGTTTAGGTTGACATTTATTTACATTGGCAACATATTCTCGCTACTTTCAACCGGTGGAATTTATACCATACCAACATATGTAATTATACAGATTTAAACTCAATGTATGTGTTTTCATGTAATGATGACAACGATGGTGGTAAACTGGTAGTTTATAGTATAACCGTTCAGAAAATCCTAAAACGTTGCTATCCAAACTGTAAAACTCTTCAGTAATAATATCATTGCAAAAGATGTGTCTCCTGTAATATATACAAGGCATGTGTTTTTATTCTCTGGTCAAAGAAATAATGATTGTTTTCCAAAACTTCTCTCTCTTTCATGACATTTGCATTTTCACGTTGGAGGCATTCTCAGTCTCAGAAAAGCTTTGGAAAGCAGCCGTCGTAAATTAAGCTGTTAAAACCTACATCAGTATAAAGACATACACAGTTACAAATACGTGTTAAATGAATAAACACGTGCCGCATTTGAAGGTCGGTTTCTCTCTCTTGGGCCGTTGTCTCTCCGGTCAGTGTTTGTTTTTAGTGCCTCGAGCTCTGTCTCTTATCTGTCTCTCGACATCCATCCGACCGATCTCACGTCGCCCCTTCGCCGTACAGGCTCCCAGCCGCTCATGTCTTATTAAGATCCACACAGGTGTTCTGGAAGTAGACAGGACAGTTCTATCTCCGCCGAGAAGGGAAAATGTGTCTGGGTCACACTGACCTAGCGAGACTCATAATGGTACTTAATTCGTCTGGCAGAGTCAGTCACCTGTTTCCCGATGTGATTCCTGTCTGCGGTATTCATGTGCTGTATGAGCACGCGTGCCGCATTTGCCCACAATGGTACAAAGATGTTAAAAGACAAATAGTTTTACCATTTCTGACATTAATGCAAGTGTTAATGTCTTAAAACAGCAAATAGACACTATTTACAAAGTGTCAAGTTTGGAAAATAACACAGATGCTTACGGCACAACATGTAAAGCATGCCTTGACAATGTACTTTGAAACTGATTGGCCTAGATCACAAAGCTTTCTAAATGCCGAGTCTCACCAATGTTGGCCAAGTGTTGCCAAAAGGTCAGCAGCTCAGGACAACTCATATTAACGTATTGTTGACGTGCCGTTATCTCCGCAGCTCAGTGCAGCGCTTTGTGACCCTCGGGTGAAAAGCGCTCAATAAATGCAATAATTCTTATAATTAGTAGTAGCTTAGTTCGTTCGGTTAAATCTATGAGCACCTTTTTACAGCTTAGCAGACTAATTCATTTTGTATACATTTTCATAAGCAGTCAAACTTTATGAACAATTGTATGAGGTATGGATTGACAGTGTGCAGGGGACCAAAATCGGGAGCAAGCATCAACAATAATGTGAGATAAACACTTACATTCTTTAAAATACATTTCATTTGATTCTTTATTGGCAATATATCGTACAATTCCCACTGCTGTGAGAAATATATATCTGCGATGGATTTGTTGTCCAAAAAAATCAACGTATTTAATAAGAACATTGGCAGTCTCATTAGCCATATATTGTATATAGAAAAGCTTTAATGATTATTACATGTGTATAATTAATTGAAACCCTAAAGCAAAGCATGCGTGTTGAGTTTACATTTTTTGCATTGTACAAAATTAGCATTTATTTTTGGCTTTTTTAGTAGAGGCAAGTGACTAAGCTGTCTTGATGCCATTGTTTTTGAAATCTACAGGTGGTAGAAGAGGAATTGTAGATTCAAAAAACGTGGGTGGGTTTATTGAGGGTTGTATAAAAGGGTACAGTCATGATCGTGTGACATGCTATGCCAAGCTGCGCATGTGGTCCCAAGCTGATGAATTATGAATAATGGGATGTCTTAGGTGTCAAGTCCCTTGAATGCTTGCGCTTTAGCCTTAGAATCCATTGTGCACTGCAGGGTCGTCTGGCGTTCAGACAGCTTGTTTGTTCAAAGTAAAAAAATAAGGTCTTTTACAGGAGTGGGATAGAGCATTCGTGATCAAGGCAATAAAATAAAGGTGCAACCTTGTAATTGCTTACTCATGGGGCTGCTCTTAAGAGCCTCTCAAAATGTACTGCAAGAGGTGGGCATATGCACACCATTTTACCACTACATGCAACTTACTGGTAGAGTAACTGTGGTGCACCTAATGGAGCAAGTGTTATGTATATATCCATATTGAGCGAGTTGGGTTTGAATCCTCCGTAAGTGCAAATTGTATCTGCACAACAGCAAGGCTTGTATGTATTACATCATCATTGCTTGTTGCTTATTAATTACTCCTTTCAAACTTCAGACAGCCAGTAATCGTCTTTAAAGGACATCAGGAGGAAATCCTTGGTCAAAGCAACCGTGTCATTAGAAAACGCCCTCAACAAGAGACGCATAAGAGCATGTTACATACGTGAAACAAATTTGCCCATAGGGCGGGTACTCTGCTTGTTGCTTCAGTTTCAACGCCAGGAGAAATACCTGGTGACCACAGTATTGCAGGTCCAGTTATACCATATCAGCATCCCCCATGGCTTGCTCGAGATTATCACATACACTTCGCAAATATAGTTAAATATCACGATCCTTATGATGAATATCCAGAAATTATATTATGCTAGGGTGTGTAACGAATGTCCTTACTTGGTGTAATGCTGTAGTTGTGGGTGGTCATGTGCCAGATTTTTGCATTGAAGTGAACATCCTTCGGGTGCACGTGGATCAATAAAAAAAGTTCTTTCTACGGTGCATTCACACACGGGGAACAATGGCATTTCACATCATGCATCAGTAGCTGGGGGTGTAGGAATATCAATGATATTAGAAAATGCCCCTAACCTCAGCTGTGAAATAAGCCAATTTTTTTTGTTAAACGTGCAAAACAATATGGCTTTTGGTGTCTGTGAATTTTGAAGCCCACTTGCTATGACGGTCCTGAAGGTATAAATCGAGAGGAATTAGGCCTTCTGTTGCGTTGCTGCCGATGCTTGTGGCATTGCCCGGAGCACTAAAGAAATATAGAAGGAGCAGTTGTAGCACCAACTTCATTGTCATCATCCTGTATTTCATCGACATGATGTGTGTTTTCTGCATCTTCATCGCGGTCGTATTCTTCATGTACGTGCGTGACACTGGTTCAGCATGTCCCTACAGATTAGATCAACGCAAACATGCTTTACATTTTGTGCGGACGTTCCGGGGGAAATTTCGCCGATTGGAGGCAAGAAGCACGCCCATGACTTGCCGCATGTTCGTTCACCGTGTGTTGTTTTCGAAAATTTCGGAGAGGAGGCGATCGACGCGGCTGTCCCGAGAGAGCAGCTTTTCGAAGCGATCGTCATGCATTGAGCCGTGAAAGCCTACATCATTACAACTTCAATCCGTCAATATTGGCGTATTCAATGTGCCCAATTCGCCCCTCCATTCGATGGGTGATTGTGCCTTCTTGCGCACTGTTCTCAGATTCTGGAACGCCCTTCTGTTTGAATTTTGGTCAGCTGAGTTCCTGGGCATCTTCAAATCTCGTCTGAAGACTCACTTGTTCAATAAGACTTTGAAGTCCTCTGCCTAGGACTGCTGATGCTGCTTAGTGTTGTGTGCTTGGATGACGGTCCATTGTTGGCCTGTGTCCTTGAGTGCCCAGAAAGGCGCCTTAAATAAAATGTATTATTATTATTACGCCTGCCCAGTAACACTATTCTTTCCTGTGTTTGTGTAACATAAAAAAATGTTATTTTACATCCTTCATTGATTTTTAGCCATTGTTTTACTTTAATCGATTTATTCTAAAGTTGTGGTTGTTGTTGACATGCCGTTCTCTCCACAGCTCTGTTCAGCGCTTTTTGACCCTTGGGTGAAAAGTGCTCCAGAGGGCATATATTATTATTATTATTTTCCCTTCCACCGTGTTTCGCTTGACCAATCAAACGTCGCCCTGGCCATGATCCTATTTCCCCTCGGTGCACAGCATGCAGGCGTGGTTTCAGGCAGCAATCAATTAGTGCTTCCGTCGTTCCACATCCGTTGGGATATTAATTTGTGTCTGGGTCAAAGTGACCTGTCTGTTTTTTACCTGCGGTACCGTCTATCTGTATAGATGCGCTATTAATTAACAGTGTCTCTAGGTCATGTTGACCTGTCTGATGACTCGAGCACTATACTGCTGTCATGTGTGTGTGACACTAAGCGAGATGGATCTTATTGATTTCATGACAGGAAGTGGTTTTGGACAGGACATGTCGCTTAAAGCATTCTTGCTGGTGGGCTATAATCGAAACTAACAATACAGTTAAGTAGATAGACCATACCTCACGATGACTGATGCGAAATTACCGCAATGTTGGAGAAAATATCTCTGTTAAGCAGTAGTTACCCATGGATGAGTAACCCAGAATTGGTCTCAAATGTGCTAAACTCATTGTATTTTCGGAAGTGGTACAAATTTATGTTAATGGCTTTCTCATCAGTGAATCAGTGAAACGTTGTTATTAGGAGTCTTTATTGTTGTTGATATGCACAGATATCAGAATCACCAGTTATGTCCCCAATATCATTATAGAACTGTCCTCTTGTATACTTTAACCTGCACTGACTAAATTGAACATGCTGTGACAGTATATGGTCCTTTTTTATACTGCATCCCCAATCTACTAACACCTGACATTAAACCATAATACAAACGGTGACTTCACTGGTCGAGGGCACAAGAATGCCAACAAACTATTGATGCAATTTTAATGCAAAGTGTAAAGAATGCAATGTTATGCAATTTCATTGCACTATTTCGGAAAAGGTTTTTTTAAAACTCCGAGCATTGTCAACATTTCAAACGGAACATCGTGAGCTTTACAAAAAAATAACCAAGCACAATTTGTGTGGCACCTTGATAATTACAAAATTCTACACGCACAAGCATTGAAGGCACGTGACACATCCATAATTTATGACTTGTATTAGTCATTATATTTTTAATGCATTTCATCCTACTTATTTCATGCGCGATTTAATGCTGGGAAAGAAGTTGTTAAGTAAGCGCCAAAATGGCCAGAAGGAGGGGCACATGTGCCACTTTGAGAGGCCCGTGAGTTGGTGCCTGGAGGTGGGGTTCTCCATGCTTGAAATGCAATTTACTGCCGGTCCTAGGAGTGAAGTAATCCTCCTAGTTGTTTGTGATCACAAATATATGGGAATGAACGGTCCAGCAGAAAATTTCATCGGCATTGTTCGTTAGCCCGATGATGCCTCCAACGTAGAATCTGAAACGTGAAGGGGAGAGGAGGAATGTTCCATGATGATATTCCAAATTAACGGCACTCGAGCGCAATTCTTGTACATCGAGCAGTTAAACCTACATAATTTCATATAAATACAATCTCATGATATCACAGTTGCAAGTGTGGTGGATTTCTTGATTATTACCTCTTGTATAGAGGATGTGGTGCCAGTACATCGCACGGCACACTCTCCTTGGGGCAATTTACTCAGCAGGCTAATTAGCCAAGGCAGGAACGTGTCGTTAGACGGTGGGAGGAGACCGGAGTATCCAGCGAAAAACCACGGGGAGAATACGTGAACTCCAAACAGAAAGGCACCCGAGCCGGGAATCGAGCCCCAGTCTTCTTGCTGTGAGCCGACAGAGCTATCTATTGCACCAAAGTGTACCAGATATTCAGTACTATAATTGCTTGTGTGAGCTTTCTCCAAGCACTGTTGTTTTTAATCACCTGTGAACATTTCTTAAAAAATGTCATGGATAAAAACAGCAATTAAATTGGGACCTACCTCACAGTGAATTTTTAGAGTCCATAAGGCGTACCAAGGGAAAAATATAAAACAATACAATTTATATCGGTGGATAGCCCAAATTCAGACAATACAGTGCGTAAACTAAAAGACACACACTGGCATAAACATGTACAATGTGCATAGCTTTATTGGCATATTAAATACATGAAAGTATAGCCCTTCAGACTTCCAAGATTCGCTATCCATCAATGCCCATGTATTCCTAATTGTCTCTAACCACTGCATGTGAGGGGAAAAAAACAATTCAATAAAATCTGAATTCGAATGGTGGGGCTGAAAAAACAACAACAACTCACCAACTCTCGCTGCTCAACTGCCGAGTCGTAGCGACCGGCATCGCGTGTGGCTTCCATGTCCTGGGAGCTGCAGTGCCCTGTGGCTGCAATCTCGTGAGCATGAGCCTCGGGTGCTTCTCGGTCAAGGTCGTGCCATCTGAGCTCGTGCCTTCAGAAAATTGGTTCCCGCTACGCTTTGTTTCAACTCTCTTTGAAGCGATGTGCTTATAGTGAGGCGGGTGAGATGTATTATAGAGATCGCTGGTTTGTGTGAATTTATGGGTTCTCAAATAATAATAAATATCACGTATAACGTGCACATTTGCCGTTATCTCGAACTTGGAGGAGCGGCGCCTGGGACAGTGTTGCTTGTGTGTTTCACTGAAGAGCCGCGTCTTTAGGAGTTTGTTTTTTAAGGTTGCAGGGGATTTTGTCTGGCACAGGAGGTTCTTCCAACTCCTTGTAAACTCTCAACTTTGCAGTTCCAGCACGATGTCTTCAGGTGGTGACAGATGGTGCACTCCTGTCTTACTGTTGCAGCTTTCGTACTAACTTTTCTTGTATTCGTTTCGTTAATTTTAGTTATTTTATGCAAAGCTCTAATCTTCATATAGATGCCGGTTGTCCTGAATCGCTGGGATTGCCTGCAGTGGATTGCCCGGCTTGCTGCTCATTATTGTCTGCTGGGGCCCTTGCGTTTCACCAAACTTGTCTGGCCGGCCTGCCGCTCAGCCGCATCTTGCTTCCGCGGTACCAGCCGCGGTCAGGACACCCCCAAGCTCGCGAGCAGCGCTGCTCGCAGTGCTGCGCCTGGTCGAGCCACCTTACGAGTCGGTCCGACTGGTTCTGCTGGCTCAACTGCGTCGTTGCTGCCTTGCCTTGGATGTCGGATACCGCGTCTGGCGGCAAGTGTGCCCTGTGGACCCCCAGCCATGATCTGCTGTGGCCGCTGGACCTCTGCCTGCACCAGCACCGGCACCGATGGCTTTGGATGGTGGCCGGTGTGCTGATGCTGCCGGGTTGATCTGGTTTGGTGGCAGCCAAGCCAGGTCGACCCGGAGGTGGCTGCGCGACCTCCCGTACGCCTCGTCTATCCGTTAACAGTATCCTCGGGGGATCTCGTGTGCGACTGCATGCTCGATGGTCATCGTGGAGGACTTTGGTCTCCTCTGGGATGCCCGGGTGTCCTGCTGCACCAGGCTTAGAGGCCTCTCCGGGGATCGGCGAACTTCTGGGGGTGTCGGTGGTTGATGCGTGCCGGGTGAGCTGGGCACGATGTTGCTCCTGTGGAATGCCCTCGGGTTATATGCTGTCTGGATCACCTGGGTCTGTTAGCTGTGGCTGGTTCCAGCTGGTGACTGCTGGCATCGGCCTTCGCTTCCCACTACAAGGCTGTGGGAATTTCTGGCCCGATTGGGTCCAGAATCTCCTGCTGCAGCTGGCGGACTTGGGGGGGTCCCAACGCCATTGCCTCATGCCAGAACCACCCGTCATTACAACTTCACCGAGCCACTCAAGATACATCTTCTCAACAAAGACTCAAAGATGTTGAGGTAAGACTCAAGATCTTTTCCACACTCTCTGCTCACTGGTCTTCCCGCAAGATTCGGTACTTGGGCATCTGCTTTTATTTGTGTACTGCCACTCTTTTGGCGCATTGATCACTTCCTGCGGCTTTCCTTATCATCTGTACGCCGACGATGCCCAGCTATATCTTTCATTCCCTTCATCTTACACAGACATATTTTCGCGAATGTATTTGTTTCTCCGCTATCTCATCGTGGATGTGTAAGCACCATCTACAGTTGAAGCTTTCAAATTTAGATGTCCTCTTTCTTCCATCTTCTTTACCCCTTTCACCTGATCTCACCTTGTCCATCTCCATTTATTCAATAACTATTTCCGTCTCCGTGTCAGTCTTGGAGCCTAGGTGTCACCCTGGATTCTTCTGTTGCATATTCTCTGTACAGCTCCAATCTAGGGTGGCGAGGTGGTGCACCGAGTAGCGCTGCTGCCTCACTGCAAGAAGGTCAGGGTTCGCTACCTAGCTTGGATGCATTTGTATATGGAGTGTGCGCGTTCTTTCGTGTCCACGTGGACTTTTGTCCAGTAATCCGGTTTCCTCCCACTGTGCAAAAACATGCTGCTGCCTAGGTTAAATGGCCTGCTGAGCAAATTGCCACAAAATAGTTCCCTGCAATGTATCGGCCGGGATAGGCTCTGCCCCCCGACAACTCGATACAGGATTAAGTGGATAATCTCCACTCTATCTCGTACACGCTTGTTTCACTTATTCAATATCTGCAAAATCCGTCAATGTTTGACCATAGGATCATCTCAACTCTTAGTCCAGGTTTTGGTTCTATCCTCTTCTGGACTACGGTAACTCTCTCTTAACTGGTCTACCTGTATATGCTATCTGTCCACTTCAAATTATTAAAATGTTCACTGCTCGCCTCGTCTTTTTTCTGCCTCTGTCTTCCTACTCGACTCCTCTGCTTCACTGTCGACACTGACTGCCGGTGGCTGCATGCATCAAATTCAAAATCTTGGTTCTTACCCATCGCTGTCTTCATCTATCTGCTCCCTCTTATCTCTGCATCACTATCTCAACCTACATCCCCTCTCACTGTCTCTGTTCAGCAACTGCTGGTCGATTGGTTGCACCACACTTCCACTAACCGGGTGATAAGGCTCTGTTCTTTACTACACCGGCCCTATTATGGTGAAATGAGATCCCAAAAGAAATCAGGACCACAGAGTCAGTCACATCATTTGGAAACTGTTCAAGTCACATCTTCACAACCGTTATTGACGTCTGACACCCAAAACAACAACACCTTGACGCTTAGAAGTGTTAGGCAACCGGTACTATGTATTTGTTGGTAATGTGTCTGTGATGATGTAGGCCCCCCTGAATAAGCGCGTCTGATGAATAATACTAATAATGTGGTCAAGTGTTCAGGGTGTAGGTGCAGCGACGGAGAAGTGGCATTGTGAGAAGTTTGTGTGCGAGCGAGGTGTTTGAAGTCGGCGCTGCGGCGAGCTTGCGTGTGTGTGGAATTGTGTTCAGGTGAACGGCCCGAGAAGTGGTCAGGTATTGTGAGAGGCCTCGCTGGATTACGTGGTGGTATAAGTTATGCGGTCGCCTATTGGGAGCTGTAGTAGTGACTTGGTGCATTGTTGTAATAGATCTGTGGCGGGTTCTGATGTTGAGGCCTGTGCCTGCTGAGTTTTTTTCTAGTCGCTGTACTTTGGTGCACTCTTTAATGATGCCTGTGAAAATGAGGTTGCGAGCGTCAAAGCGACTCGTGATGATGGTGCAGGCGATAGCGTAAGCATGGGTGGAGAGTAGGGTGCCGGGTTTTCAGAGCACTTATAGGCTGTGGGTGGTGTTGGTGACAGGAGCTTATGTTCTTTGTGTGAGTGCTGAGAGTGTAGAGTCAAGTGTTGTGCCTAGGATTTATAGGTGAGGTGAAGGTGGGATGCTCTGGCAATGATGAGGTGTTGGGGGAGCTGAGTGATGACAAGGCACTAACTGGTGCCAAGGAATTGTGTAGCGGGCTTGTCCAGATTGAGCAGGAGGTGGTTGTGGATGAGCCATTGGTGTAGTGCTGTACTGTAGGATTCTGTTATCCGATGGGGTGAGGGTAGTGTAGAGCTGGATGTTATCTGTGTAGGTGTTCTGTAGCTGTTGATGATACGGCTGAGTGATGAAATGTAGTCGGGGAAAAGTAGTGGTGATTACACGGAGCCCTGAGGGAACCCACATGTGGATGTTGTGATCCCCTTGGGAGCCATGCCCACAAAGCAGCAGAGGGCCCCGTGCAAAACAGTCCGTGGGGCGGGGGGGGGCACGAAGTAGCCAGAGGCCCCTCAGGGTGGAATCCCTGGGGCTCCCCGCTTCTAGAGTCGGAGCACAGCAGTGCATGGTGTGGCACGATGTTTCCGCGGGCGCCCCTGGGTGGCTGTCCTTGAGCCCCGGATGCTCCAATTCCGTGGTGACGGCACACGGCGTTGGCCGATTTGTCACCTGGCACGCAGCAGGGTGGGCAGTCGTATTAAGAAGGACTCCTCATGGTGGAAGCCCTAGTCCCCTAGTGCAGGAACAAGATTTTAAAGGATTTTTGGTCCACATTTATTTGTGTACCTGTGTGTGTGTGTCTTGTGGGCTGCTGTTTGACCGGATAGAGGTAGGTGAACGGGCGCGGCACGGTCCAGAGAGAGAGACTGATGTGACAGAGGAGGACCTAGAGATGAGTGGACTTTGCTGAAGACTGGTTCCAGTGGTGTCAAGATTGACGTCTATGAAGTAGAGTTGTGAAGGCTGCTGTGGGGCAGTTGGAGGTAGAGGAGCGACTCTGACGTCAACGAGCGGAGCGCCAGGTTGCTAAAGCACCGCATGTTGGTAGCGTAGAGAATGTCAGTCAGGCAACCCATAACACCTGGGTCTGTCCCGTGACCTGTCAGCAAGCTTGTGGCACTTCACGTGGTCAAAAGTACGTTTGGTCTGGCACAAGTGCCCTTGTCACCGCTACTTAGTGGCAAGAGGCGGTTGCTGTTGTTGGTGGCTCATTGGTTGGTGCGCCGAGCCGAGTTCGATTCCCGCTCACAGCCAACAGCGGTGACGATTTCTTGAACCGGTCCTGGGCTTCCTCTGGGTCGACTCAGCCTAAAATTAGTACTTAGTGCGGTGTGTAAATGTTATCATTAGGGAAGCAAAGGCGGCTGGTCATGGTGTTGGCCACCCACCCCCTCCGTGCCGTGTCCGCTTTCACGGCACTTGAACATACCGTCGCTTAAGGTTATACGAGGGATCTTTGTCGTGTGTGTGTGTGTGTTAGGGGGGGAAGTGTGCTGGTGCGGTCGTTGACAGACTGCACTATAAATTTGGTGACCTAAGTTTGATTCAGGAGTATGGCTGACATCAGCGTTGAGTGATAAGTGAGCAGCTTTAGGCCTGACTTAGGTCAGCTTGGTGTTTTATAAGCCTTCGGTATCTAAAGTTCAGTAGTGGAGAGACAAAGAGAGCGAGACGTGATACCGTTGTGACCTTAGAATGCAGTCGCTAACAATATTTGTTCCAACTCTTTATGAGGCAGAATTAGGGCTTTATTCCCATTTTTTGGTGGTTAATCGGTTTTTAATAATGCATTTTTATATCAACTCATGTACCCTGTTAATGATTAATTGTATACAATTTCCAACAATGCTTCATTCACACCATATTCGTTTTTTAATAATATATGAAACGTCAAAAGTATGCAATTGTTTGTCTACTATGTAATGTTTAAAAATATAAATTGGCATACATGAGAAAAATAACTAAACAATTGCGTTTTCGCATTAAGACTTGCCACAATTTCTGTTGATTGCGTTTTGCAAAGGGCACAGACAGTGATGTAGTGATCAGTGTTGGGACACACAAACAGGGTCAGATGCTTTTGGGTTGTCTGAAATGTAAGAAATAAATGGTTAAATATTTTTTTTCCAATGTACTGTGCTTTCTATCTGAAAAAAAATGTACGGGGGAATGGTGGTATGGTAGTTATCGAACCACGCTGTGGGTCTGTGGACTTGAAGGTTGCTCTCATGTCAAATGTCAAGTACAGTGGCAAGTGACATTACTTATCCATTTTAGCCTTGGATTTATTCGCAGCAGCATCACTGTTTATCTCTTTGATGCCATGATTAAGAAAATCGGTAATCGCAGAATTTGGCCAAATTTTGTGAGCGAGAACGGCGGGTGTTTATAACAAGCAGAGAGAGAGACAAATAAATGAGTGGGGGATTTTGTACACCAGATGCGCCATGCATTACAGTTGTTTCATGGTGTACAGTACTGTAGCCAGAAATATGGAGCACTGCCACCCACGAATAGTCGAAACTGCAAATGCAAAACCCGCGAATGGAGATGGTTTACTGTACTGTTTGTCAAAAGCAGACGAGGAACATATTTAAAGTACTGGGCAAACGTGAATTGTCTTGTTAAGTCTCATGTTTGTATCAAGAGATTTATGAACTATTATAATGCCGTAGTTTTTATTATAAGCAAGTGTAAACCAGCCATAAGAAGAGGGCAAAAACAACGGAATTGTATTTATTGGTGAGCTACCGCAATGGAACTAAACGTCACTAACAATTTATTTTTAAATGTATTTTTCAAAAGTGAATATAAAATCTGCTTTTGGCTCTTTTGCAGTATAGCCTGATTCCTTGAACCTTGTACACCTGGTTTTGGAACATATTGGCTTAATTTGAGTTGGGCTAGTACAAACTGTGCTGTTCGAGCCTAACGGCACATTCGCACACAATGCGACGAAAGGTTGTTTTTTTTTTGGGGAGAATAAAAGCAAGCGGGGACATTTATTGTGTAGAGAAAAAAAACTGACTGATTTCACTACATTGATGTCGGCAGTGTCTATATCTCGATAACAACTGACAAAGTGGATTATAGAGAGCCAGATATCGCTCTCACGGAGAGCAGGCAAATAAAGGGTTGATCTTGCAAATGTCAGTTCCAAATGGCTACTCTCTAGTGGGGACAGAAAGCGAAAATGTCCTGGAGTATCATGACAGGCAATTGTCGATGAAAAAGATGCAAAATGAAAGATACCTGAAATGGTGACATTGTCCTTGAAGTCAGAACACGCTTTGAACTTCATTTTAGTGACACTCTATGAATTTCATTCGGAATGACCTGAAGGAATCATTCATACCCTGTGGGAAAGGATTTCTATCTCCAAAGTATTACGTCAAAACATTGTAGAAAATGTATTTACATTTCTGCGTTGTTTTTTTTCCCTTTGTGAGCACGTATACCTACATTTATGCTGAATGCACCTATTCTCACTTGGATCTTAGATGCTTAGGAGAGTTGAACCAGAACGTCCTTCCATTGGAAATTCAGTCAGCTGAGTCCTTGGGCATCTTTAAATCCCGTCTCAAGACTCACTTGTACCGTAAGGCATTGAAGTCTTCTGGCTAGGACTGTTGATGCGGCTCACTGTTGTTGTGCTTGGATGGTGGATCGCTTTTAGCTTGCGCCTGCTCAGTAACAGTTATTTATTCCTTCATTTCATTAACAATTATTTGTATCTGTTATTTTACGTCCTCCACTGATTTACAGCCACTATTTTACTTTTAACTGATCTACTCTGATGTTCTTGTTGTTGACATGCCGTTCTCCACAGCTCAGATTGTGTAAAATAAATGTGCCGTTCAGATGTTGTTGTTGACATGCCATTCTATGCACAGCTCTGTACAGCGCTTTGTTACCCTTGGGTGAGGTAGCACCTCTCGTGCTCTAGAAGTGCCCCTATTTTTATTATTTATGTGGTTTGTTCTTGGACGGAAGACTGGTCGTCACTAAAGTGAAAGTAGGCTTGGAGTGTAAGGTAGCCAGCAGATGGCACCGTAGAAGTGGATTTTCTCGAACTCCGAAGCTCTTGAGCGTGATCGTCTCATCTCATCTCATTATCTGAAACCGCTTAATCCTATATAGGGTCACGGTGAGCCGGAGCCTATCCCGGAAACACAGGGCGTAAGGCAGGAATACACTCGACGACGGGACGCCAGTCCATCGCCGGGCATTGCGGGACAATTTTAGTCTGCGAGCCAATCAACCTATCCAGGAGCATGCTTTTGGACTGTGGGAGGAAACCGGAGTACCCGGCGAAAACCCACGCGGACACGGGGAGAGCATGCAAACTCCACACAGAAAGGCACCCGAGCCGAGAGATTCGAACCCGGGACCTTCTTGCTGTGAGGCGTCAGCGCCAACCACTGGGCCACCGCGCCGCCCAAGCGTGATCGTTTGTAGTTGTATGTTTCCTCTGTGTATTTGCATTACCAGGATAGCCGTGATGAGCATTCCATCTCCTTCGCAACATCCAATGTGCGAGGCGACGCGTCGTGGAGGCCGGAAGGAAGACTTGGCACGGCTATCCAGAAAGAACAGCTGTGGAAAAACAATTGTTACACATTGAGCCGTGAAAACCTACATCAGTACTGACTACCTTCCACATGATAAAAAAAATACTCAATCATGTTTGCTAACATTGCAATGCAGGACTTTACTGATGGAGGTCGTGATGGGCACGAGATGAAAACCCCCCCAAGATACTTAGTTTTCTGTATCTCGCGATGGACACACATTCCGACATAAAACTTGTGTAATCTGGGCTTTACTCGTGGCTCTGAGAAGCATATTAATAGTATCCACATCCCCTTATCTTGTAGATCGGGAAACCCCATTTAATCTTCATAGCTGTGGATGCTTTAGTCTGGAGCTTGTGAAAGATAGTCCTTTGTCGGATTGCTTTGAATAGGCCTCTGAGGGCTGCTGGTCACAGTGCAATGAAAGGATTCTCTTGGCCTCCACGTGGTGATTCTGCAGTGGAATTTGCTTGAATTGACATTGAAATGCTGGTGGTGTTATTGTTGTACTATACGCTCTTTTTTGGAAATTAAAATATTTCCAAAATGTCCAAACGTAATGTGAATAACACATGAATGTGAATTGTGCATTAAAATGTAATGTAAACAATGCAGAGATTTTTTTTATTATACCGTTTATTAGTCTGTTTTACGTTTTCAGTAAAACCATAACAAACAACGGATTTAAATTTGAAACTCAATTGTAATTAAGTGCCGAACATTTTTTTCCTTATTTTACTTACGTGCTGTATTGCTGCATCCCCTTCATATAGTGGTTCATACTGATATGTTTCTTATGCTAACGCTTCATCTCATGCAAAACACTGCTATTCTAAGTTAAAGTAGAAATGGTTGCTCCTTGACACGACAACACAATGTGCCATTTCACGTTCTTGCTGATTGCGCGCCTGTTCTTCAGACGATGATGTCTATTATCACCTGCAAAAGTCAGTGGGGTATACAATACAAAAAGTGGAAAAAATACTAATTTTGGAGCAGTAATTTGAAATACGCAAATATATATCAATCGGTCTAATGTAGTGCAGAATATCTAATCAACATATACATTTAACTGATGATCATTTTTTAACCAAAAAGCAACTTCCAATGCGTACATGTTGGTGGGACTGGTGTGTTGGAGGGTTGCCCTGCATTGTGGCAAGGATATGGTAATAATATGACTTCTATAATGATCTACACCATCATATAGGAATGAGAAAGATCATCATTTACATTGTCAGGCCCAAAGCTTTGTGTTTACGGGTAATAGCATGTCTAAGTGGTTGATAAGAATGAACAAAACATAACGTCTTGCTCCTTCACATTTGTATGGCCCATATAGTCCGGTGAATTCATTGAAGGCATTCACCTCTTGGCCTTGAAATTAGTCTTCCTCTCAGTCTCAGTCCATCTACTCATTTATCATCGGTTCTTCCAGTTTTCTTCATTTAATCATTCACCTGTGCATCGAGTCATGAATCTCATCCATCCTGCAATGCATTCTTTTTCTGCCCACCTATCCATTCATTAACATGGTAATTAAATAAAATGATAATGGATTAATTTAATAATGTTACCGGTTTCCTTGTCCTTTGGGCATCACTTTCGACCTCAGCTACCGAAAAACTCAATGCATACATTCAGGTGCCCAGAATGCAACAGCAAATGTTGTGTATTCCATTGCATTTTACCCCCATTTAAAAATGCTTCAGATAGATTGTATGAATTTGATGGGAAATATCGGTATACTGACAGGAATCGTGTGTTTTATTAATCATATGGTGTTTCAGGGCTAAAATACTGGCTGTAAACACAATGTACTGATGTATTATTAGTGGGTTTAACAGTGACACAAGCAAAAGAGTTGTGAAATTCAGCTGACTTATTTTTATGTGCACTGTGTTCTTGTTAGACTGCGTGAAAAGCATGGATATTGGAACGTGATGTAATGTAGTTAAGTGTAATGTTTGGCAAGCTGTTTGCAAAATTTGCTCCTGCATTTGTGTTTCAGTAGGTACTTGTAAAATGCTGTCAAGCTGTGGGTGAGCTGTACAAATACATTGTAATGTCAGGCAGTGACGGCATAAGTGACACTGGAAAATTTGTTTTGATAGATTTTTAAATGAATAAATGGTAATGCTTTCAAAATGGTAAAACACTCATGGCACAAAGTAAAGAGTTTGTTATTAATGCCTCTAAAATTCATTGAATGGAAATGCCCTGTGAATCCAAAGATACGCTCCTGTCTGGGATAATTCGGTTTGCTGAGTAAATTGCCATAAACTGATGTACTAGTGCCACATCCTGGGTATAGCCCCGCCTTGCGCCCTGTTTCGGCCAGGATACGCAGTGTCTGGCAAATGTTGGCACCGGCTAAATGCATGGCTGCCTTCCCCTCGCCTCTCTGTGTTTTCCTCACACTTCTATAATGATGTTAAGTCGCCCGAGACAAGGGCGATGGCTAATAGTAATTGACAACCGAGTCTGTATAGGACAGAAACGCACTCTAAATCATATCTGATCAAATGTATGCTTGTCAAGGAAAGTCCGAGAAAGAATGCAGTACTGTCTGCATGTGTTCCATGACCGAAACACTTCATACAACACAAGCGGGGTTCTGAACTGCCGAACCAATGGCTAGAAGACAGGATCACTTGCTGCAAACTAAGCCTGCCATCTCAAGTCAGCACGTAATTGGTTACAGTAGGGAAGCGATATTGTTTTTTTAGCACTAAATTGCGCGGCATGTCAATGTCAAACAACATTGTTGTGCTGCTCTTAATTGCAAAGAACGCTTTCGAAATATTTAACTACGCATTTATATATCCACACGCAGAGCATACATCCTGCAACCTGCCCAAGTCCTCATGACTTTGCTAAAACGAGGGACAGGTCTTGTACACGTGACAGCGCAGCTGAAGGACCAGACCTGCATTAACGAAGTGCTAAAGGGTTGATGTTGGGGATGAAAGTGCGAAGTCAAAAACACGATCGGCTGTACCGCTTCACGAACGGTCATTGCCACTGGTTTGTAATCGGGCGAAATATTAGTGGGCAATATACCCGTATTTTTTGACAATTCGATTAACACATTGGCTTACACGAGCGTGGAAATGACAAATGCGGCTCTGCTTGGGGCGTATGTCTGTGACGCTGCTCTATGCTGTATCCAATTAATTTCAATGATCAATGGATTGATGGATGGTCCAGATATCCACTATTGGAGAGCAGTTTATACGCGCAATGGTCGACTATCTTTTGCCCCGTACATAAAACAGGGTCTGATATCGGCTATCCAGCAAGGGATATGACAGACAGATATTGAGTGGCTGTGATGGGTTACTGCTTGCAGCTTTGCTTGGAATCTTTTCATGGTTAGAGACCTCATCAGCCCTCGAATTATAAATGATGATTGACTTTGAAATAATCCCCTTGAATGACCTTTTTCTCCAATTTACCCACCCTGAGAATTCCTAGAAGCTGTAGTATTATTTTGGTATACAGATGCAGTCATTCTCCACTTGTCATTACGTTCATTGATCCGCACACGCTTTGCTTGCTTTCGGCGCATTGTGTGTTGTTTAATCGTTTCACTCATATGTATTTGTATTGTTTTGATTATATTCAATATTAAATGGAATATTTAAGTATTTAGCTAAGACCACAGCATTATACTACGTCAACATTTGATGTGCATTGGCATTATAGTCACTTCAATCAGTCTACTGTACCCGCACGATACTGCAGAGTGCTACAGCATGTCTGATTTTTATGGAGGGTGTTGTGTGTTAATATAATTTTCTATTGTGCTGAGGCTGACCAACCCCAACTCACGCTTTTAGGTTTTCAAGAGATTGCCAGTTTTTATGCTGGGTTATGCAATGTGTGTGTGTATACAGCGTACTTTTTTGTTTGTTTGTGATGCGTTTTTGCATTTTTAAAGCATGTTTTAGTGATTTTTTTCTGGTTGCTCCCATTGTAAAACTGTGACCACGGACATATAGTGATTACATTCAATCAAAGGTAGTTTTTTTGGCAAGTTCATACAAATGGGAGATGTTCTTAGAGGACCATTGAGGGCATAGGGCTGTTTTCACAGACTGCTCACTGCGGCTATGTTTGGCATGTCTCATTTTCTCAACATGGCCTCCATTCTCCCCTATCCGCTATTAAAAATAATTAATTTGGCCTTTAGCCAGAAAACTCATTACACCGATCGTAAAAAGATCACTGGCTCATCTTACCTTCATAGTAAGTAAAAATCATGAGGCTTTGCCAAATGTAATTTTGAATCCTCCTTCACAGCAGGACAATGATATATGACTTATTGTATAATAAAAGAGGCTTCACATACCCAGCATATTCTTTGCTGGGTAACCATTTTCCCTGTTTTTGTTATTAAATTCTTTGAAATGAGGCTGCAAATGAGTGCAACATATGGTAAAATGATCATTGAATTACCTGAGCTGGGGGTGAACATAACGTGACACATTCCTATGGCAAGGACCAGTATCTTAACAAGATAAGTGATGTTAACCTTACCTTAATGTGGTGTCCACCAGGTTCTGCTTATTTTGTCAATAAGCAGTTTCTCAATTACAATGGGCTGAGAGCTTCCTTGCTAAAAATTTCAGTACTGGCCTTGTGATTTGGCGTCTGTGTACATATGTCGCGTGCACGTTTGCTCCGAGCAAGGCAGCAGCTTCAAACTCTTCAGAATACGGTGTTGTCATTATCCTTAGATCCCCACTAAACTTAGTGGACACAGTCTTCAGCAAATGTGCGGTGTCATTGCCTATCTTGTTCCACAGGTTCGGCGTTGTTTTGTAAGCACCATGGCTGTGGCCTCTTCAGAACATGTTGTGTAGGGCCAATTCATGATGAGTAGAGAGAGACTGGTTGATTTATACATGCTAGCAGAGTTCCTACCATGTGGGAGATCTTGCTTGAAGCATGTAACACATTCTTTTGAAATCCTTTGTTGACGACGGTTTCTGCTGTCATTATTTTTGACTTTGATGACCTTTTGAGAATATTGCTGACTCTAAAGTTTTTAAAAAGTAATAAAGTAAAGCTGAAATAAGACTTAAAAGCCTTGGTATTGTGCAGATTACATTTGTGCTCATAAAAGATTAGAACTATTTAACCGCAGTGCGGATATACATTACAACACTTACTTCATATTGTTTAGATGGCTTGGCCTTTTCTATAATTTTCATTTGTCAGTAATATATATATGTTTAACTGTAAATTAAATTTTCATAAAAAACTAAATACATCTCTTTAAAATGTTCGAATCCCAGCTCAGAAAATGTTGTCAATTCAGAGCCTAATATTATTAGATTTGTTTGATAAGATTGTGACAATTACTTTGAATAATAATAATTGCCCTTTAAGAGGGCTTTTCACCCGAGGGTCACAAAGCGCTGTGCAGAGCTGTGGATAGAACAGCACGTCAGGAACAACAATGACGTAAGAATATCAAATCAACAACAATAACGCATGAGGATCCATACATGTGAAACCATGCCAGTGTGACATATGCAATTAGAAATGTACAACCGAAGTCCATTGTAAATGTACACATTTATTAGAATCTCCTTGACACGATCCATTAACATTCCTGCATATTTTGCATTCAGCTTTGTATTTCCCATTGTGTATTCAAACGAAAGCACAATTTTGACTTCATTAAAAAGACCATATTTTGCAGCACCCTATATCAGTTTAAAAGGCTAATTTTTGCAGTTTATCTTTCATTATGTCATGTTTAATTTAAATGGAAATCCTCTCATCTCATTGTCAGAAACCGCTTAGTCCTGTACAGGGTCGCGGTGAACCGGAGTCTGTCCCAGCAGACACAGGGTGCAAGGCAGGAATATGCCTACGATGGGACGCCAGTCCATCACCAGGCACTGCGGGCAATTTAGTCTGCAAGACAATTAACCTATGCAGCAGCATGTGTTTTGGACTGTGAGAGGAAACCGAAGTGCCCGGCGAAAACCCACACCACATGGGGAGAGAACTCGCAAACTCCACACAGAAAGGCACCCGAGCCGAGATTCGAACCCGGGTCCTTCTTTGCTGTGAGACG
>JAZEWT010000006.1:21899905-21910906 GCA_036362905.1 Mordacia mordax | reverse complement strand
CTTTTGAACTGGCAGCATTTTTAATACTTGGAAGTAAAACTGGAATGTTCCGGAAATCTGAAATGGAAACTTCCACTTGACAAAGAACCACCAGCTCCTTGAAATTGTGCTGTATTTTAAGTGTAGAAATTGGTACAGAATTGCAGTTTGAATACCGTTAACGTTTGTTGTTAATATTTATGACCAAATTGTGTATGTGCTAATCAATTCACGACAGAATGTATGTCTGTGGCAATTTTAAGTGGCAATACAATGTTAAAATGGGCAATACCAGGCCCACGTTACAATTAATTATTTTGGTCAGTGGCACCAAATCTCCAACACTGGTGCCTAGCAGATGCGATGCATTGTCGGTCAGTGTTTGTATGCAGTTTTACATTTAACGGCTGATGGAAGTTACTTAATTTACAGCCGTGATCACTGTATCCATTAAGAAACTAATTAAGATGCAAATAAATTTAACCATTCTTTGAACTAGAATGCACGTTGTTTAGAAAACATAAAGGTTACCTCTTCGGTTAATTAACCTGGAAAACGAGTTGCGCTGCTGCACATTATCTGTGCATCATGCTTCGTTGTGCATAACCCTGAACATAATTTAATATTGTCTCAGTCGTTAACATATTGACAGCTCACAGCAGGATTATGAATTTACTGCATGTGCTGCCATAGTCCCAAAAAAGTCAACATTGCGTGGTTTTAACATACAGAGATTAATGTGACGTTAATTACACTCAAAACATTGAGATATAATGCTATCAAATAAGAAATATTTATTTCTCAGAATGTAACGAGCGATTATAAATTATTGGCTGGTAATGTTTTTAATTTGGTTGTCTTATATTTTAAACTGTTAGAAGTTCGACTATTGAACTTAAATGTAAATTATCATTGAAATGTATTATTATTAATGTATACTTCGTCACAGCGCCATACATGCCAACAATGCCTCTTACTGTACAGCCAGTGTCCATTAACTGGTTTTTATTTATAGCATCTGGCATTCTATAAAGTACTGCATTAACTGCCTGTCACTTGCTGTAAAGGGCTGAGGAAGTCGATTTTTAGTTTTACAGCAACCCATTATGTGTTTCTATTATTTCAGGCTGAAATCTACCAGTCTTGCGCTTGAAATTAATACATACATTTATCTTTTTAAAAGCTAGGATGAAATTAGTTGTAGCCCCAGATGGCTAGTTAAACTCGGCACCCAGATGTGTTGCTAAAGGAATTTGAATCTTGATTCGTGACAGCAAACAGTGATTTGTTTAGGCACCAGGGTGGTGCAGCTGTAGCATGTGCGCCTTACAGAAAGTCTTTCGCATATCAGTGGATTGATTGGCTTTGGATGATGATAATTACGTATTATAAACATTATTTTGATTTTTTTTGTAATTACCGTCACAAACATCCAGTTCAGCGATCTTTGGTGACAATAAGATGAATGGGACATGATGTATATGGTGGTGAAGGTTGTGCATAGGGGGGAGGGTGGTGCATGGAGGGGGGGTGGTTCATGATTGGGGGCGACTCGAACCTGTGGTCTCGAAAAGGAGGAGTTTGCGATCAATTACTGTCCTATGGCTTGTTCGAGAGGTTCCCGGACCACGACTGAGTTCTCCGCCCGACTACCTTCTCACTTGACCGGCTCTGCTGCTCCACTACAGGGGTCTCCCAGCTCGCCTCTCTCAACCCGTCTCTCCCTCTCCAATGGTGCGTCTGATCAGTTCTCCCTTCTCCACTGCTGGATTGTATCCCAGCTCACCTTTCTCAAGCCGCCTTCCTCCTCTCGAAATTTGAGCGCGACTGACTTTTCCTCTCCTCTTGCGCTTGTCTGGGTCCTCTGCTCAGATTCAATCCTTTGCCCTTTCCTCGCGGCCCCTATCTAATCCTGTTCCACTCCATTGTTCACCATATCCCAATTTCCTGCATTCATTCTCCATTTGGACGGCCTTTTTCCTCTTCGGTGGGGAATGGTACGGGTCGTCTGGCCCACATTGTCGAACAGCTCCAGGTCCCCCTCAGCCAGGACCCCTCCATTTCCCAATTATGTTAGGCATAATTAAACCTCTACCAAAGCTCTGGCATCTGGGATATCTCAATTTAACGGAGTTCTTCATAGCTCAAACCCAGAGGGCATGGCTGATGTTGATACCAAAGACAGTAACTCCCTTGAGCTTAACACTCACAGCTTAATAATATAGAGTTTATTATGAATATAATTTGCATATTTGTGCTGCGAGCGGTGGACCACCCTTGCTGTGAGTAGCGAACTTGGGGCTCACAACTCGGAGCTCCCAAGTTAGGAAATAGGGGACTGAGGGGGTTGTGCTGTGCGAGGAGCGGGATGCAGTCGGACACTCAGAAACTTGCACTGCAGACCAGGTGCAGACCTGGGTCAGAGGAAAAAAAAAACCCAGAATTTATTTACTGTTTGACTTTTAGTTGAACTGTTCTGATGTTGTTGCCATGGCGTTCTCTCCACAGCTCTGATTTGTAAACCAAAAAAACCCCCAGAAAGTTATTATTGCTGTTTTGCGGTTCGAATCTTGTTGTTGTTGACGCGGCCGTTCTCTCCGCAGCGCTGTGCAGCGCTTTGTGACCCTCGGGTGAAAAGCGCTCTATAAATGCAATTATTGTTATGATTCTTGTAAGCATTATGATAATATATTCCTTTGCTATGTATTATGGTAATATATTAAGAATTTATGGAAATGTTCGAAGGACATCTTTGACATTGACCTTGATTTCCTCTTGGTTTTATAGGCTCTTGAACGCACAGTGTATCGTCAAGTTTGAAAGCTTCTTCTTAGACATTTTTTTGAACACTGAAATATCCTGCAGTAAAAAAAGACAAATCAATAAGTGTTTTATTTGCAGTAAAAAAAGTTTCCCATCTTCAGATTTAAAATTGAGCACTGTATATAAAACTCTCAAAGTGTTGAGCCTCTGTAAAATCGACTTGGTTAAGTAGGTATATTCCTTGCTATGCCTTTATAGCAGTTTGTTCAATGTTTACTGCAGACTCCTCTCTCTGTATGTGTTGAAAAATAGCTTCGTGGGAGACCACTGTTACATAAGTGCCATTGCTCTATGTAGTACAAATGTAATGGCTTGGGCATCTGATTCGGATGCCCCCTGGACGCCTCCCTAGGGAGGTGTTCCAGGCATGTCCCACCGGGAGGAGGCCCCGGGGAAGACCCAGGACACGCTGGAGAGACTATGTCTCTCAGCTGGCCTGGGAACGCCTCGGGGTCCCCCTGAAGAGCTGGAGGAAGTGTCTGGGGTGAGGGAAGTTTGGGCATCGCTGCTTAGACTGCTGCCCCCGCGACCCGGCACCGGATAAGCGGAAGAAGATGGATGGATGGATGAACATTTGATAATGCGTAGTGATGAATAAACGGTAATTGGCAAAGAGGAAAAGGTGTAGCCTTGCAATGTTTACTCACGGCACAGTTGGTGGAAGGGTTTCCACTATATAGAATCATAGAGGGCGTATATAGAGATACCATTCAATCTGGGTAAATGTTTCGTAAGAAGTGGGATTACCCACATTTTACCCACCACACGAGACCTGCCAATCGACTGCGCTGTACCCATGTATGCTGATGGGTGTACAGATGGTAGTGGGGGGTATATTTAAGCAAATACTCTCATTTTAATCACTTACCAAAGCTGTTCTTTCGGGAGAGCAATGCCGAGCATTGCTCTTTTTTCCTTCATGACGTTCAACCTTCCACGTTGGAGGTCTCTTCAGGTGTGTTTGTGACTGAATGAACTGTGTGTGACTTTGACAGTTCACTCAGTAACCGCACATCTGAAGATTCATGCAATAATGCAGAATGTCGCTATCCGGTCGCTAGAACACCGAAGAACCCACGGGTCCGATCGATATGTGTGTGTGCATTGCACCATCACACTCACGACCCGTACTCTGGTGTGGGTGTATATCTTGCTGTGGTGTCAAGCCAAGTGGCAGCCGTGCCAGTGAGCAGACGATGTTGGGGTCACCCAGGGTCAGGTGAGGTCGACTTGCAGTGCGAAAACATCATGTGGGCAGGAGATTCGGCAGGAACGAGAGAGACACGTGGGTGCTGCGGATTGGGTGAAGACGTGAGGTGTGACAGCGGGGGAATATTGAGGTCGGTGTGCGCAAGCGTGACAAGGAGTTCCAGTGGGAAGGCGGTTAAGGAGCCTGTGTCAGCATGTAGTAGCGTGTTGAGGGTTAGAGCGCAAAGCACGGGAGGGTAGGAGAAGTGTGTGGTTTTACCCCGGTCGTTATGTGTGTTATGTAGTTAATTTTAAAAAAAGCATCGAAAACTCAGAAGCCTGTGCTGGTCTGCTCGCTGAGTGGATGTGGCATGCATGCCGTCGCTGCTGGTCGCCTGCTTGCATCGGAACCCGATGCACTGGCGGCAGGACAAGTTCGACTCCTGGAGAGAGTTTTCCCCGCAAGTGTACCACATAGCTCTTACCCACAAACCTGCTGGGTCTCCGCATCCATACGCCATCCTGGGAACCCCTGGGGTTGTTGTACGCCAGGAGTTCCCAGGCCCCTGGCCTACCTGTTGGCCAGCTCTGTCGCGCATTACCCACAGGGCACCCATTCCTCAGCCCTCTGCCCTGGGCCTTCGCACTGCACATTGCCATTGTTTGCTCGACCACGCTGCGTGTCCCTCTTGCTTACTGGCCTCCCTACCCTGGAGAACACCTGCAGCATCGCCCACCCTGGCATGCAGTCTTTGCTACGTTGTTTACATGCGTCGAGTCACCCCGGCCATTGGCCTTGTCTCTCTGCCGGTGAGTGTCTCTACGTGTTGTTCTGTTCTTTGTTTGCGGTTTGACGATGTAGAGTGCCTCTGGGTATGTCCCCTCTGTGAGTGTCCCTGGGCCTTTGTCTCACGGACTTAGTGTAAGGGCCACAACCAAAGAAAATTCAGGAATGTTTCATAGCGAGCTAGTGAACGCAACCTCGCGACAGCACCAAATGTAAGAGTTGAATGTGTTGAGCTGATCACTTGTTTCATTGACCTGAGTCCCCTTTAATGGGAAGCTGCCATTGCAAAGTTTCCATCATCCTGACCCAGATGACTTGTCATTCCGCAGGGTTCAGCCTTTGTCAATAATTCAGGTGTTAGGATGCGTTTCACACCCGCCTCATGTGAAGACAGTATGGAACGCAATCCGTACATACAGTACCTACCACAAAGCCATTACCAATTAGTACAACTCTTAGTACAGAGTGGATCACACACGATAATAAGGTCAGTTGGATCTTGTTCTGTGACAATGTATTACTGATGCTGACTGTTGTAAAGTTTATAGTGCAGTGTATAAACCTTGGGCCATCACTTCGCCATTGCCATTACTTGTTCTTGGCATTTCTGGTGAAAGGGATATATTGCCTACTTATCCGCATTGGCCTGACTTCTTTGAAGACGGTGGGAGCACTCACTCTGGACTTGAGAAACTCACCCATAATTCCAACCAGCAGAGGACCCACCCTTTGAACAGTCTTGTTCCAAGCATGTAATGCATTCTTCCGATGTCTCGTCTTCATTGTGTTTTCTGCTAATGAATGCTTTCTTCTCGATGTCCTTTTTGTAATGAGTAATCAATAAGTGGGAAGTAAATTATAAATAAGACATATAAGCCATGGTGTTGTGCATATAAAGGTTGTGCTTCTGGATTAGACCCCGGTACCTTAAGTGCAGGCATTTCTACGTAATAACACTTGTTATATATAAATTGCCCATCTGGGCGATTGAATCGAACCTATGACCCTGGCTTGCAAGTACAATGATAGCTGTAATTTATTTTTTTACATATATATTTTCGACTGTGGTAGCAGAACATGATGGTTTTCTTTTTGTAAATGATTTGCAATTCATAGCAGATTCTGTTCTTTGGTAATTTCATTCCGAAATTGAGGTAGCATAATACCGTAGCGGTTATGGGGCGAATGATAAATTGAAAATCTATCTATTAATTTTAACCTTACATTCAGTTAGAGGTAATGGTTGCATTAGCATCAAAGTAATTGATTGCGTTAATGTAGCATTGCAGTGAAAAGAACATAAGTTGTATATAGCATCCCAAAAGTGGCATATATTAGTATTCTGATAAAGAATAGTATTCATATTACCCGGGCGGCACGGTGGCCCAGTGGTTAGCGCTGTCGCCTCACAGCAAGAAGGTCCCGGTTTCGAATCTCTCGGCTCGGGTGCCTTTCTGTGTGGAGTTTGCATGCTCTCCCCGTGTCCGCGTGGGTTTTCGCCGGGCACTCCATTTTCCTCCCACAGTCCAAAAAGCATGCTGCTGCATAGGTTAATTGGCTCGCAGGCTAAATTGCCCCGCAGTGCCCGGCGATCCATCCACAATCACGTTTCCCCAGTGCTGACGTCTAGCCACTGGTTAAACTGTTAAATACAGGATTGAATTGAAGATCCTCCTTCTCACCGACAATGCTGTCACTGGCGCTGCTCCGACATACATCCGTGACTAACTTCAGGTACCCTCCTCAGCACAACATCTTCGATCCTCCAATATGGGCTTTCTGCATGTGCCCAGGTCGCATCTCCATCCGATGGGTGACCGAGCCTTCTCGCGCACTGCTGCCAGATTCTGGAATGCCCTTCCATTGGAGATTCGATCGTCTTCAAATCTTGTCTTAAGAGTCACTTGTTCCATAAGGCTTTCATTTCCTCTGGCTACGACTCTGACTCCTATCTTTAACACTGAAACTCCCAAATCTGACATTGTGACTCCTATCCCTAACACTGAGACTCCCATTTCTACACTGAGCCTCTTATCAATTCCTCCTGCTGTTGAGGGATGTTCAGCTCTCTAGGTTGATTGATGGGGCTCAGTGTTATCGTACCGGGATGATGGCAATCCTCCGAACTGCGCCTGATCGGGAACATTTATTCCATCCATGTTTGTAGTAGAATTATTATTTGTAATCGCTTATTTTTTGTCCTTCTTTAGTTTGTTGCAGCTTTTCATCTTTTGGTTGGACTGTCCTGGTGTTGTTGGCGTGCTCTTCTCTCCACAGCTCGGATTTGTATAAAAAAAACTCAAAAATACGTTGTTGCTGATTTGCTGCTCATGTTTTGTTGTTGATGTGCCATTCTCTCGGCGGCTCTGTGCAGCGCTTTGTGGCCCTTGGGTGATGAGCGTTAACGAAGTGCTATTATTATTATATGACAAATATTTAATTAAGCAATTTCCCAATATATGTATTATATTCACTGATAATTAGCATTTTAAGGTTGTAGTTGAAGGTCTGATCATGATTTGCTTGTTGTTCTGCAACACTGTGTATATTTAAACCCCCCTCGCAAAAAAAAATATGTTGTTGCTGCTGATTTTCTATTGTGGTGTCGTTGTTGACTCGTCATTCTCTCCCCAGCTCTGTGAAGCGCTTTGTGACCCATGGGTGAAAAGCGCTCTATAAATGCAATTATTATTATTATTTTAAATAAACCGTTACAGTATTGGCGATACCCAAAATTAGATTCCGTGCATGTGCTTTTAGATTCAGCAGAACATAAGCTCTGAGAGCACCTGCAAAAATTGGAGAATGTTGTCAATTTCTAAGATTTATAGAATTGTATTTCAGTATTTTTTTTTCCAATTATCATACACATTTCTGTGATTCTTGCAAACAGCAATTTGTTGTAAGCAATTATATTAGGGTAAGTGATGTACTTTTTTTCAGGATTGCTTCCAGTTGCAGGAAGTCATGTGATGACGCCAATCATAAAAGAACTCGAGAAGCTTTTAATTAATTTGAAAATTCTGAATAAAATTAGTTCGCTGGGTCTCTAATTTACATTCATATGGGTTCATTTATAAACCTCTTCCAAACCTGAGCACGAGTTGCTTGCATATGAAGGAAAATAATGTTTTTTCAGAATAAAAAGGGCAATGCACTGCCTGTCACTCGTATGTAGAATGCTCTTCCATTGGAGATTCGGCCCTGCGCATCTCTCAATCTCGTCTCAAGACTCCATTGTTCTGTAATGCTTTGAAGTCCTCTGGCTAGGACCGTTGATGGAGCTCACTTTTGCCGTGCTGGGATTGTGGCTCGCTGCCGACCTGTGCCTGCTCAGGAACACTTATGCCTTCCTTCGTTTGTTTAACAATAATTATTATCGCTTATTTTATGTCCTCTAAGTTATAGCCATTATTTGACTTTCGATTGAACTGCTCTGATGTTGATGTTGTTGTTGACATGCTATTTCATTCGAGAAGCTACTGATACTTACATGACAAGAAAACACACTTGTACCATGGATATAGAAACACAACTTTCAACTGGACCATTTATTTGCCTGGTGATTCCTCCAACATTTGCTCTGCTGTTCAATAACTGGGCATGTCTGCTTTGCTCAGGAAACATGAACTTGTCTTAAGTTAATTGGGTTAGGAGTTAGGTGTTTTGCACATTTTCTTTCGAATTGCTTGCAGTGTGATAGGGGTAGTCAAACTATGAGGTGATCAGATGACTTGACTTCACTTGGTCTTTGTTTATCGTTGTTTGTGCAAATTCGTTTTTAAAATATTAGAAAACTTGTGGTATGAAGGATTCCTCTTGAGTCGGTTAATATTTTTCACCTCGAATGATGATGGTGGTGGGGAACTACTTCAAACCTTGTGCTTGCTTGCTGATGTGCAGTCCCTTAGCCAAATATGTTTTGGCAGCTAACACCGATAATGTGTTTAGCAAGCAGTACCAGCCATGTGCAGGTTTACTATAATAGCAAACCTCATCCTGTAGACCGTTAAAGTAATTCTGTAGGACTTTTGACAATTTCATGTATGGTATATATAATTAAAATAGCTACATACCATTACGTTGCTACTGCTTTAGTGGTTTAACATAAAAATGCTTTATGGTAATTCGAAAATGCTATAATACGGCCCATAAATTCATCATCTATTTTGCTATATTGGTTAATGATGCATTTATGAATGCAAAGTTTAGTGTATCACGAAGTCAATAAACTGTAAATAAAACATGGATTTCAATAATACTTGGCACTTACATTTCTGGCATAATAGAGGAATTGTTCACTGTTGTATTGAAACCGGTTCACGAGAGTTATTAAATTGACACATTGTTATCGCAACTGCTTCGTATCATTGGTTGACTCTTACGCAGTGAAGCCTTGCCTCTTCCATGCACAGCCGGCCCCAATAGAGCTCTCAGGGTGAGCACACCTCTTGCGAACATCAAACCTCTCCCTCTCCCATTACATTGGTCACCTCTGCCTGTACCCGTGGGTGGCCATATATTACCAGGGCCATGCATGGAGCTAAGTGCTGGAATAACCACTGGCTGATTAGGTCCAAACTCAAGAGGAAAATCTAGCCCCCACACAAGAAACGACAACCTAGAAAGTGACTCAACTGTAGGGTACTTGAATCTCTCAATTACATAATGCATTTCAGTTAGAGGCTTGCAGAGGGACTTGCTGCTCAAGAGAATAACAACACTCTTGACGGCGCCTTCAACGTGGACATGGAGTGGGCAAAGCTGAGGTCAACCCTCTGTAAAGGTGGTTCTGAGACAATCGGCTTCACGCAAAAATGTCACCAAGATTAGTTTGACGATAGCTCCAGTGACATAGAGGGGCTCCTTGAAGCTACGTGTTAAGTCTCCTGCCTTTCTTTTCAACCCTCTTTTTTCATTTTGCCTCGCTCATCGGAAAACATTTTGAGCTGAGACCCAAAAACAACTCAAGCTCATGGAAAATAAGTAGTGATTCAGAAAATCTAACGAAATCCAGAACTACGCAGATACTAACAACACTACATTTTTTATACAATGCTGTTAAATCTATCTACAGCCCACAAAAAAGGAAACAAACTCAATGACAGACAACACATCCTTGAGTGCTGAGCAGAGTTGTTCGACTCCATGCTCAACAAAAGAAGCCCTTTAATCCATCTGTTCTCAATGTACTTCCAGACCTCTCATCAGTTGTCTTGCTTGTTGAATTCCCAAAGTTTACAAAGGTCTTCTCAGCAGTCCGAAGTTTAAAGAATAACAAGAGCCTTTGCCCCGATGGACTTCCTGCTGAGTTACTAAAGCAGTGAGGATACCTCTTAACAAGGCAACTACACAAACTCATCCAACAATTCTGGCATAATGAGACCATCCCTCAAGAGTGTAAAAACAGCAACATACTCACTATAAAGAAGAGGAAAAGGGGGATAAGTCAACACGTGGAAACAGCCATGGCATATCTCTACTCTCATGCAAATCTAAGCCTCACAACTCATCACAGAGGACATTCTTGCAGGGACGCAGTGTGACTTCAGGAAAGCTCAAAGTGCATTGAAAATGATCCTTGTGGCACGGAAAATCCAGGAGCAATGTAGAAAGCAATACAATTACCCATACATCACATTACTTGACCTCACCAAATCTTTTGACGTGGTTGACCAAGACATTTTTTGGATCATACTTACGAAATTGGTGGTCTACCCACATTTCTCAGCATCCCAAAACAGTTTAACAATGGTATGCAGACACGTGTACGTGTTGGTCGTCAGTAGTCATCCTCATTCCCTGTGAATGTAGGGTTGAGGCAGGGATGTGTACTGGCTCCAGTAATATTCAACCTGGTGGCAGTGACACTTAATTTGCACAAGTTTCTCAAGGCACAGGCCAGTGTATAAACCTTGTTTCGTCTTGACGGAAATCTATTTAACATGAGAAACCTAGAAGCTAAGAACAAGACCACAGTCAGCAACATTCAGGAGCTTTAATATGCCAGACGACTATGCTCTTCTGGCCCACAGCTCTGCTGCCATCCAACATGCCCTGCAATACCTTGTCATTTCCAGAATGAGGTCATTTGCAGTGCAATGGACGTACAGTACAATAGCACATATCCAGCCATCATTCGTATAGCCCAATCAGTTATAAATAATCTCATCTCATTATCTGAAACCGCGTAATCCTATATAGGGTCACGGTGAGCCGGAGCC
>JAZEWT010000006.1:21883852-21899835 GCA_036362905.1 Mordacia mordax | reverse complement strand
GAACCCGGGACCTTCTTGCTGTGAGGCGTCAGCGCTAACCACTGCGCCACCGCGCCGCCCTCAAAGTCTTGAAAGTAATTTGAAATATTTTGAAATCAATTAGCCACCCACTTCTACATGCTTAATAAGTCGGGAAAATATTTGATGGATTTGTTGTCTATAAAGACATATAAACGTAATCCTAGAAGCCCAACCTACTGTCTGCTTAATGTTCCTAGATGCACGTCAAAATTCGGGGGAAAGGCTTTTGGGGGCGGCTGCCACTCACTTTTGGAACAAAATTGCCTCGAGCATGAAGCAGTCACTACCATCGTTGCGCTACCTTCGATCCCAATTACTATCAAAATTTCGGCCTGGTTGCGTTTGCATGAATTGTTTTGTCTTTTTGGAAGGGTTGCATTTGCTACTTTTATTGTGCGAATAACTTACATTTTCCCATGCCACTCTTGCACTGTTACATATTTTATTTATCTGCTATTAATATATTGTGTTGTGCAGTCTTGAGAACTACTGTTATTGGTGTTTCATCTTTGTTGTGAGTTTGTTTAATTACACAATCTTAAGTGTTACTGTTTTCTATTATGATTACAATTATAGTTTCATTCCTGCACATATTGTTGCTGTGATTATATTTATTTGCTCTTTATTTGTATGCACTGTTACTTGGTCATTGTGGATGTTTGTTGTGCCACAGAAATTCTGCATCTTGAGCTTGCAAATTCACTGGGTATTTTCTGCTCTAATAATTAACGTTTATCAATCAGGTGGAGCTGTTTAAGCTATGGGCACTTTTTGCCAGTGTACATATGTAATAAGTAGAACAAGTTTTTACCATTGCTGGCAATTATACACGCGTTAAGAGCTTAAAACACCATAATAGACACATTTCACAATGTGTCTAGTTTGCAAAAGCCACACGCACTTGTGGCAAAATATGAGCTGACTGCCTTTTGGCATCATCTGGCTAACACTGACAATCGGGCTCAAAATAAAACCATGTCTGGTGTAGGCTGAAGAGTTTGAAGGACAATGCATATGTTATCAAAGCTTCCTGTTTGCATATTTTGCCACAAGTATGTGTGGCATTTGCAAACTAGACATATTGTGAAATGTGTCTATTATGGTGTTTTAAGATCTTAACACGTGTATAATTGCCAGCATTGGTAAAAACCTGTTCTACTTATTACATGTTTATCAATCAGTTATCTAATTCACACTCAGTGGAATATTTTTGCATCGTCTAACTATAATTTTCTATAGACTCTCGCATATCTGACCATGCCTCAGTCCACAGAAAGTCAAATATGCAATGTTATACTGTACACAGCTAAAGTATAGCTGTCATATAGACATAAAAGCCTTGTTGTTATGCAGATACCAATGTGTGGTGATGAACGATTTGAATCTGGTACTCGTAAGTACAGGACATAGATATATTTATTCCAGTGTATATAGATTATGGCTACAAGTTGGAAACCTTTGCCAACAATATGAAATTTGCATTATTAAAGAGCGTACCTTTGTTCAAAATTATGTGAATGTTATTTGTCGACGTACTTAATGAACATGTTAGCTTCAGTATTTTGTGTACCTTGTAGGTATGTTCAGAGTGGAGTTGTGCACTGTGCTTTGAATAAAGCGATTTTCGTGTGATCTCCAACCATGTACAGTAGTGGTACAGTAGTGGCAAGTACCTGCTGTGCAGTTTGAACAATTGTTGAGTAGACAAAGGCAGTAGATTGAAATGGCTGACCGCACACGTCATATTTTGCGATTGCTTTAATAGGCGTTTTTGAATAAAACCTGCCTCTTCGGTCTATAAGGCTGTATGCATAATGTTTCATGCTTGTGTATTTTATTTTTGCATATGGTAACACGTTCAGAGGCTAAATGTAAATATCGATGTGTGCTCAGAGCTGTCACCTCTGACGACTTACAAAGAACCGGGACACCAGACCATTTCGTAAATAACATATGTAGTCCGATGATTAACCCAACGTGAAACGGACTAATCTTACACATGCAGCAGTGAATCCTTTCTGCAGGGTGGCCAGATGCCCTGTCTCCGTCATTTAACTCATCTCATCTCACGGTGAAGCTGGAGCCTATCCCGGCAGACACAGGGCGCAAGGCAGGGATATACCGACGATGGGACGCTAGTCCATCGCCGGGCACTGCGGGGCAATTTAGCCTGCGAGCCAATCAACCTATGTAGCAGCATGCTTTTTTGGACTGTGGGAGGAAACCGGAGTGCCCGGCGAAAACCCACGCGGACACGGGGAGAGCATGCAAACTCCACACAGAAAGGCACCCAGGCCGAGAGATTCGAACCCGGGACCTTCTTGCTGTGAGGCGACAGCGCTACCCACTGGGCCACCGCGCCGCCCCGTCATTTAACTGACTCTTTCATTTCTTCCCTTTGCTCAAATATAACTTTTTAAATAACCCTTATTTCAGATGGTGGATACGATTGCTGTATACTATCGAAGACCAGCTTGTAGTCGTGACGTATGGGCATGGGCACACAAGACCTCATGAGTTACAGAATTGTTGGCAGTCGCAGGAAGAAGCGAGAAGCAGCGTGTATAGACGCCATGTTAAGATAGATGCTAAATGGTTTTAGGTATCCGAAAATAAAAACTGGGACATTTAATGCCCCTGACAGTATTACAGATTTCCTGGGACAACCACCTCAAAAAGTGAATCTCGGCAAAACCAGGACAAGTGGTAACCCTAGGTCTGCTAGCCATGAGTATTTTGCTATCCTCCGTTGAATGAGTGCAGATTACAGTCATCATCATATTATATTGGGGCGGCACAGTGGCCCAGTGGGTAGCGCTGTCGCCTCACAGCAAGAAGGTCCCGGGTTCGAATCTCGACTCGGGTGCCTTTCAATGTGGAGTTTGCATGTTCTCCCCGTGTTTGCGTAGGTTTTCTCCCACAGTTCAAAAAACATGTTGCTGCATAAGTTAATTGGCTCGCCGACGAAATTGCCCGCAGTATCCGGCGCTGGACTGGCGTCTCATCGTGGGTATATTTCTACCTTACGCCCTGTGTCTGCCGGGATAGGCTCCGGCCCACCGCGACCCTGTACAGGACTAAGCGGTTTCTGACAATGAGATGAGATGAGATCATATTATATTGGCCCATATTTTGCGTTACATGATCACAGTCCCTCTGTGATTTTTCTTTATTCCTACGTGAAGTAAACAACCACATCAGCCTATTGATGTTTTCATGTGGTTGACAGTTATACGCCTGCCTTCAAGGAGGAATTTTAAAGCGAGGAGATGAGACGGTGTGGTCGTGAATGCGATGTTTTTTCAAGATGTACGATTGTTTCTCTCTGCCAGCGTTCTTCTTTGTGTAGGTCTCCATTGTCATAGTCAGTACATCGTCAATACTATTATCAATGCTATTATCAATTACATAATCAGCAGCATCAGTCCCCTCACGATCATCATTAGTCATACTCAAAATGACATTGATACCTTCATCGTCATTCTTGCCATGCGGGAATTGTAAAAGTGCAATTGTTTTGCATCTGAGTGATTGTGTGGAGTGTGAGCTGTAACATACCTCGGGGATTTCTATTTCTACGCAGGCGTACGCATGCATGCCTCTGCCCACGCGTGCACATGTTCTAATGACGCCAAAGGCATAATGCCGCGGGCCATCATCTTCCTGTCAAATAACTATTGCTCTTCCGCAAAGCTTGATGTTTAAATAACAACGCATTATTCTGTACCAAACTGTGCCCCATAACTCGGGCTTCTTCGAAGCCTTTGCGAGGCTTTTGAAAATACACTGCAGAAGTGGACAATTTTCCCAATTAGGTTCACACACGAACCCCATGACGATTGTTTGCTCTTCCCAGAGCTTAATGCGGCCGGTAGATAAATATTTCCTTTCTAATTCAAATTTCTGGGTTATCTCGATGAATCCAATGAGGGTTCATGTTTGTCTGTGTGTGTGCTTAGATTGCTGTAAATGGACATTGACCCGTTATAGGCAGCTCGCTAAACTGTCACTGGACAATGCTAACCTAAATCCATGCAGCATTTAATCCGTGTAAGGTTCTGACCAATGTCAAATTATAAGCGGAATGAAGGGGGATGTGATGGTAAACTGGTTATAAGTCGAAATGCTTTTATATTGATATTCAACAGAACAAACTTCAATTTAGGCAGTGCCTCGCAGACAGAACGTCCTACCCGAGGCAGTTCGACTACTGCCTCGGGCACCTTTTAGTGTGGAGTCTGTCTTTTCTCGCTCCATTTTGTGTGGGTTTCCTCTGGATTCACAGGTTTCCTCCCACAAATGTAAAAAAAAAATACCCAAGGATGAATTAACTGGCTGGTTTCATCGTAATATTCAGGACACATTGTTTGGAAAATGTGGGCACGGGTTGGCTGTATGGCTGTCTTCCCTCTGCCTCCTCCTTGTTTCCTTCTGCCTCCACATCCATGTCTTGTCCCTAACCAGGCGTGGAATTTGTGCACGTTATAAATGGTGTTATTAGTATCATTATCATAATAAATAGCGTGCTCTGATGTTTATGAATAGTATCATTTTTACTCAGTTCCCTGATCGATCAAAGCCTGTCCAAATATGCGAGCGATGGAGTGTTGTTTTACGATATCACCAAAAAATGTTATTGTTGATTTGCCGTTCATATGTCGTTGTTATTCTGACATGCCATCTTCTCTGCAGCGCTGTGACCCCCGGGTGAAAACGCCCTAGAAGTGCAATTATTATTATATTTTACCATGATGGCCAGTCTTGGCTGGTGGAGGAGTTGGGAAGGGAATGAGAAGGACCAGTTCAGATATTATTTGATATTGATATTAGTTGTGGCAGGAAATTAAATTCAGGTTTTGAGTTCATAGTGCAGTGCAGTGATTACTGTGGGTCTGCAATCCATCCTACCCTAACAAGCTTGCTTAGATATAGAATCTCGGGCTAAGACCCCAACCCCAATCTCGGTAGCCCTGAACATACTCCAAATAAATCAGCGTCTCGTTTCTAAAATCAGTGTTGGGTAGTGCTTATCTTTTGCGGGCTGCCCTGTGCCAGTGGTATAATTTCCACATTCTGATGGGGGGAACTATTTCGAGAATAGGATATTCAAGCAGTTGACTAATTTCTGTATGAAATTCCAATGTTTTGACTTGTACGCTATAACAATTTCTATTGTTCAAAACATATTTGTGAGGCGTGCAAATGGCAGTCAAGCACAATAGGCATTTTAATTTGAAGGCTTTCGTGACCAATGTTATCAATGAAATCCATTTTTCTGGGTCAGGTTACACAAAAAATAGTGTCGTTTAACCCTCCACCACCCGACGCAGCCAATTCGTAACGACACTATTTTTTGTGTGACCTGACCCAAAAAAATGGATTTCATCCACAATGGGCATGTTGCCATGGTTTTTACATGGTCTCAATAAATGCCACACATGGTTACATAACTGCTAACATCGTAGATGCAGAGTTATAATTTTTGTTGATATTGCTGATTTATTTCACATTTTATATAAATTTATACACGTAAGTGCACATAATAATTGCTTTGAAAAGCTGCTCTCTCGGGACAACCGCGTTGACCGCTCCCTCGATCCATCGTTGGAGGGAGAGGGAGCGATCAACGCGATGGAGGGAGAGGGAGCGATCGACGCGATGGAGGGAGAGGGAGCGATCAACGCAGCTTTTCGAAGCAATCATCATGCATCAAGCCGTGAGAGCCCACATCATTAAGTGCACATATCGCATGTAAAACACTAAAGTACTAAATGTTGCAAAACCATACAAACTTTTCTTGCAGATATACCTTATTCAAAATGGGATTGGCTAATGTATTATGTACCTAGTATTCTCTATGTATAGAAAGTATATGGTTATTTACCATATTCACCCATTCACATAGTACATATGGATTTTTTTCTCTTTGACGTTAAGTGAAGGGTATTTTGAGTCTCATGGTACACTGCTAAAATCTTTGTTTGCTCAGGGTCCATTTCAATTGCATGTGAAACGTTACTTTTCCAGGTACTGGCAAAGTAGTTTTGCCACAATTCCCAAGGTCCGATGATTGTATCTAATATCATGGAAACATTCGCCACAGCTCAAGCTGTATATTTCTGTCTGAGCAACAGGGCTAGGCTATTTTATGATTTGTACTTGAGCGGCAGCGAACTAGATTGAGTATTTGCGAGCATGTTCTTTTTGGTTTATTCTAAGCATTGTATAAATATGGATAAGGGTGTCTGATTCAGTTTTTTAAAGACAAACCTAAGCCCACTGCATCTCTACCCTGTCTCAACCTACATCCACTATCTCAACAATTGTTTCCTCTCTACCATGACCTCAAAACGCCTGGAAATGTTCGAGAAAACGGAAGTTTATGTTTCTTCATTAGTTACCAGATCTCGGCCTACAAACTGCTCTTTGGACCCCTTTCCATTCAAACTCATCTGGGTAAACTTCAAATCCCCTGCCACCATCGTCACGAATCTCTTCAACACCTCACTTTGCTCCGGCATCATCCTCCACTATTCAAATCTGCTGCAGTTACCCCTCTGCTCAAAAAACCCGTTCTCGATTGCAACATCCCTAATAAATATCGGCTTATTTCCAATTTAAGATTACTCTCCAAGGTCCTTCAGCGTGCAGTAACCATGCACTCTGGAAAGACGTCTTCAACAATGATCACCTCAATCCCTTCAAATCTGGGTTCAAATCCGGTCATAGTACTGAAATTGCTATGGTAAAAGTAGTTAATGACCTACTTGTCGCTGCTGATGAAGGCTTGTCAAGTGTTGTTGTCCCCCTGGACCTGAGCGCAACCTTTGATACCGTGACCCTAACTTCCTGGAGTGCCTAGAGGGCATAGGGGTCTTTGGCTGTGCCCTACACTGGCTGAGTTCCTACCACTCCACTTGGAAGCAGTTCCTCAGCCTTGGAGGAAGGAACTCAGAGATGCATCCTCTTTTGTCTGGTGTTCCTCGGGGTTCAGTCCTCGCATCTACATAAAACCACTTGACCTTATCCTGTGCAGCTTCAACCTATGCTATCATTGCTATTTTGATGACATTCAAATCTATATCCACACTTAACCGCTCATCAGTGTGGCTGGTCGCTGCATGCCGTCGTCACTGTCAACTGTGAAGGCCGGGCTAAATCAAAACTTCTTCAAACTAAATGGTGACAAAACATTAGTTTTGCTTGTCGGAACCCCATACCAATTGTCTAAGGCGGAACCAGTCAATGTAATGTTTAATGACCAGACAGACCATCGAAGTTACTAATGCGGTTCACAGTCTGGAAGTGATTCTTGATTCCTCACTCAGCTTCGAGATGCACATAAATAATATGACGAAGGTAGTCTATTGTAATGATGGTCGATGGTCATTGAATGATATAGTGGCAGCCAAGGGATCTAAAACATCTGAGAGGAGGTCCTCAATCTAGATGGAGCGAGGAAATCACCGCATGTGCTAAGTGGATTGCTACGTTGCAGGATCACGAGGGATCGTGGCAGATTGGGGAGGCCTTTATCCTGTGGTGGATTGACCATAGCTGTTGATTATATTGTAATTTCCATGCTCAAATAAGCATTGAGTAATACTCATCTCCAGTAGGTATTTATAACCAACGTTGTAATGTCTATGCTGGTGTGGGCAGGTCTTTTCATATGCTAATCAGTGTACAAATTATGGAGAGAGTGTGGTCTCTGTGCAAAAAAGGTTAATTGATTATACGGTAATATGCTGAAAAAGTTGGACTTTAAAATCAGTTTTTTGCCCGATTTCTATACAGGTTTTAAAAATGCGTTAGATAATTTCCACTCCCTGTTTCCTGACGACTACATCACCAGTAATTTTCCAATCTTGCTAGGACAGCTGCTGAGATTACTTTTTCACTCGACTTGCTGGCTGCAAGTGCTCAAGTGTAGGAAAACAGGCTTGCACAGTGTATAGCATATTTATTGTGCTATGACGTACGTAGTGCTGTTACATGGCCTCCACGCGTAACTGGAAAGCAATATATGTAGCTTCATATAAAAAGCTTCAAGCTGCTCGATTTGCCGAGGTAATGGCTGCTGTGACGATCAATTTGGTTGTTCATCTTGCCCTGGGGTTTTATGCTTTGTGGAGAAGTGTGTGAATTCCTCTGCTCGGTAGGGGTTTTTTCATTGATAAATAACAATCCAAATGTAATCAGAGTTGACTTAAAAAAATAGTTTGAGGATAATTTATTTTACTGATGTAGGTTTTCACGGCTCGACGTATGACAATTGCTTTCCAAAGGTGTTATTTAAGGATAGACTCTCTCCTTTGAGATATTTTGCCTCCCACGTTGGAGGCATCCTCAGGCATTCTGAGTTGTGGGTGAAGATTAGTATGCTGGGCGGCACGGTGGCCCTCAGTGGGTAGCGCTGTCGCCTCACAGCAAGAAGGTCCCGGGTTCGAATCTCGGCTCGGGTGCCTTTCTGTGTGAAGTTTGTATGTCCTCCCCGTGTCCGCGTGGGTTTTCTCCGGGCACTCCGGTTTCCTCCCACAGTCCAAAAAACATGCTGCTGCATAGGTTAATTGGCTTGTAGACTAAATTGCCCGCAGTGCCCGGTGATGGACTGGCGCCCCATCGTGGGTGTATCCCTGCCTTGCGCCCCGTGTCTGCCGGGATAGGCTCCGGCTCACCACGACCCTGTACAGGATTAAGCGGTTTCTGACAATGAGATGACAATGAGATGAGTTTCGTGTACTGTGGTGTATGTGAATGGCAATTCACTGCCTTGCCTGAATGCAGTACCTGTCCCTGTTACATGCACGTGTCATGTTGTCTGTCTGATCTGTAGGTCGTTTACAAGAATCAGTATTATAATTATAAATCAGTATTATGATTATAAATCACTATTATGATTATAAAACATACAAAGTGAATCGGTTTATATAATCATGTATTGACTAATGCTTGTTGCCATTGACGTAATATTCCAAGGCAGTGCATTCACATTTGAAAAGCGATTCCTTGGCATTCAGAGAATAAATTGTTAAATTATTTTATAATACAATTCCTCGTCTTGAAATGGAACAGTGCACAATGATTGCTTGCCCAAGTTGTTCTTTTGGGATTGCCGGGTCGAGTACTATTCCTCTCTCCTTGGTGACATTTCACCGAACACATTGAAGATATCTTCCTTAGGCTTAGTTAGAAAGCCATAAAGTCAGCTATATTGTTACTCAACCACTGGTATCGATACATTAATAATAATTTTAAAAATCACTTCTTGAGCGCTTTTCACTCGAGGGTAACAAAGCGCTCCACAGAGCTGTGGAGAAAATGGCATTTCAACAACAACAGAGTACATCGATTCAAGTAAAATAATGACTATAAATCAATGGATATAAAACCAAAACAAAGATATAAAATCAACTATTTGACCAATAACAGGAAGCAATATGAAGAAAAATCACGACATGTTATCCCATTAAAATATTAGAGTGCTTTTTTTACAAAAACATCTGAACCTCAGTCATGCTCACAACATTAATTCCATAATATATCCATGTCGAAACCAAACTCCTGTAAAACTTGTCCGCACTACATCTATTATACAAAACAATTGGGATGTTTTTTGTGGTTTGATGACACATTCCTTATCTGGCCAAATGGAGGACAGAAGCTACAGGAATTCCTGGGTCATCTGAACTGCATATACCCAAACTTAAAGTTAACCATAGAAACTGAACAAAACGGCCGCATCCCATTCCTGAACGTAGGGATGGGATGCTTAGCCACACGGTGTACAGGAAAACAACACATATGGACAGGTGTTTACATGTCGAGTCACACTTTCACCCAAAATAGAAACGAGAGATACTGCACACCCAAGCCCTTTACGCTAAAACAATATCAGACAAGAAAACATAAAAGACGAGCTATGACATTTACAACACGCAGTAAACAGCAACGGCTACACGCAAACAGAATTCAAAAGCGTCATGATGAGAAAACAACGACAGCAAATCCAAGATAATGAAGAACGAGAATCCCAAAACCCAAATCTTTCTACCATATGTTTAGGGCATCACGGACAAAATCAGTAAATATTTTGAGAAATTCAACGTAAAAACCAACTTCACAGCCCATCATAATATCCAGGACGTGCTCAAGTCACTGAACGGCGGGCTGCCATTGCAGACAGAAGGCGTGTATTGCATTCCATGCAACAATTATGAAGACATTCATATTCGCCAAACTGGCAGAACGATGGCCGCTCGGAATAAGGAACTGCAGTGATTTTGCTGTTGACCTGTATTTGCTCAGAAACACTTCTTCCTGCCTTTTATTTGTTTTAACGATTATTTTATTTTTATTTTATGCCTTTCATTGAGTTATCGTCATTATATCGTCATTATTTTACTGAATTGCTCCATTCTGATGTTGTTCACGTGCCGTTCTCTCCGTGGCGCTTGCAGAGCTCTGTGACTCGGGTGAAAGGCGGTTTAGCAATGTAAATATTAATATAATATGGAGAAATCTGCAATCGAAGGCCACACTTTAGACAGACAACACACAATCAATTTTGAAAATATGCATGTACTGGCTGAAATTCACCACAAAGGCCCAAGATTAATCCACGAATAAATAGATATTCATAAGACATTAAAAACCATGATTCGCAAACAATAAATGAGAATAAAACTCAGTCGAATAGGGAAGGCAGCTTTAAATGAACACTCAACTGCCCTTAAAAATAACTACATATAAGAGTAGAAATTAAACTTATAGCAGAAAATCTGAACAAGACCAAAAAATCCAGACCTGTAAACAGATCCGCAGACATTAATTACAAAGGAATGCAATTAAAAATGTAACGTTAAATTAGGGGTGGATCGGATTAAGTTAAATTGGATGTAAATATGCGAGATAGACAAAGGACTCTAAGAGGGGAGGGGAGCACACATGGGAAGGGAGGACGCATGACAAAGGACCATAGAAATACACACATATATATATAGCACAGCACACTTAGTGACAGCACGCCTGAAGATGCCTCCAATGTGGAATGTGAAACATCGTGGAGGGTAAATGAAGAGCGCTCGATAACGCCTATCTCAAAAGGACAGCTGTGGTCACCAATCATTCTGCATCGAGCCATGCAACCGACATGACAGTAACACTTAATATTTTCTGTATTGCTCATTTAAATATTACCCTGGTTGTGTCACGTGATAGCTCTCCAAAGGCTCTCGCCTGTCAGTTGTAGGCTGTTCTGTCAGCTCAAAGCTGATTACCTAATTATCATCTATCGGTTAGCATACATCTGGCCGAGGCAGCCATAGGCCGATATAGAGACGTGTCAACAAATGTTTGAAATTATGTATACTCTGTACAGTAATGGATAGCAGCTTGCGTAAAGAAAGGCATTCTGTAGATGCTTTAACTTAAGATTGTTCTTCCGTGTTTTGTAGAACAAATGTCATTTATTGCTTTGGATTGATTGAGAATTGTGGATTTCTTAGACATTCAAAATTTTAAATCAAAGACTTTAGGGAGTTGCAATTGCCATTGATTATTTTGTTTTTCTATACTTTTGCTTTTATCTATGAAATACCATTGGTAGTTTGTGCCTGTGTGTTTATTATAGATGTAATATCATTTGGTTTCACTGTTCAAATGCACTTCTTATAAGCTTACCCGAAACAAAATGACAATTTATGAAATTAAACTGCAGCCAATATTTAATTTTGATTTAAAAACAGTTTATTTGATTTCTGCTTAGTCAGTATTTAAGGTGCTTTGGTTTGATTTTTCATTCAATTGTAAAATAGCAATTACTTGAGAATCTCAAATAGTGATTCATAATTGATTATGACTCATCTCTATTACCATGTAAATATTGGTACTGTACCTTAATATCAGCTTGTGCAGTATAACAATGTATTGTACACACATACGGACAGGTATTTACACGCGGAGTCTCACCATCACGCGAAACAGAAACGGGGGAAACTGCACACCTTAGCCCACCGATCAAAACAATTTCAGACAAGCAACATCGAAGAGACGAGCTACAACATCTACAACAAGCACGAGCGAGCAATGGATACACAAAAACAGAAATCCAACGTGCCATAACAAGAGAACGTAGACAGAAACAGCAAGAAATGAGGAGGAAGATATCAAGACCCGTGCTTTCCTGCCATATATGAAAGGCACCACAAAGAAAATTAGCAAATACCTGGAAAAATATAAAATAAAAACAGTCTTCACAACCCACCAGAAGATACAAGACGTACTCAAATCACCTAAAGACCGACTACCGTTCAGACAGAAGGCGTATATTGCATGCCTTGCAGCAACTGTGAGGAAGTATACATCGGACAAACAGGAAGAACAATAGCCACAAGAAAAAGAGAACACGAGGCAGCAGTACGTTTGCGGCACACAGATAAATCAGCAACAGCAGCACATAGTGTAGATAAACAACATTAAATCGATTTTGATAAAATACGAATACTAGCAGCCATCTGCCATGAAGGTCCAAGACTAATTCTTGAAGCAATTGAGATTCACAAGACAAAAACGACCATGAACCGAAAACAGGAAATGAATATAAAGCCCAAGCCAATCTTGGAGGCCAGTTATTGAAGTCAGTAATGCACAGATATAGAACTATTGGGTGTGGACATCAGAGGGGGATCGACAGGTGTGTGAGAGGTTCATTCATGAGATGCAAATTATGGGACTAGCCACAGACAAAGCAGGAGGGTGTTATCGCAGTTCCGGGGTGTGAATAGGATAAGGGGATTAGTGTTAATGAGATTCAGATGTAGACCTTACACAACAAAAGATGACTCGACACACTCATAGTACCCACATATATAAAGGAGCAACAGACAGTACACACACGTCGCCAGGACGGGAGAGGCAGCCATCGACCCGGCTGTCCCGAGAGAGCAACTCTTCGAAGCAATCATGAACACAGATTGTTTACTGTTGCAGGTACTGTTGTCACTGCCGTTGCTTATCACGTCCAGTGGTCGTCAGTGTCGTCACAATCTCAAGATTTCCCTTGTAATTTACCACGTTTTCATAGACTATGACATCATAATTATCAACATTTTTTCCCCCCTTTAACCTGTTTTATAGTTATTACCGTGTGTATCGTTTTTAATTGCTTATGTTGTCTTTGTTTTCACTGCATACCGCAACTATTCATTTTGGGATTTGCCCAAGTGTGCTTTAAACTCTTGCGGGCCAAAATTGAGCATAGTTTTGTCGATGAGTGACTGCCTGCACCGTGTGGTTACGTGGGATGTTACGAAGCTCCGACGTCTGGCCTCGTCACTGCACATGCAAATACTGCCCACAGTTCCAGCCTCACTCGCCCACCTCTATCCCAAGCACAAACCTTTATGTAGTCTCTTACGATTCAGCTATGATTCATCTCTGATAGCCCTCGCGTATCATTTTCTTAGTCCATCACGCCCTATTAAAGAAATTTAATGATTAAACATATTTCAACATTCCCAAATCCCATCACATCTTATTCATTAAAATTACAATAAAAACATTTCATCACCTCCACATTTCAACCCGCCCCTCTCGATAATATTCATCAATATTGCTCATATTTCTTATTGCAACACTCATGAATATTTCCTCGATGAATATGTATTTTATCTTCTCATTCTATCAACACAATAACCGGCTCCTTCATTGACTCCATCAAATCCTGAACATATTATTTTAACGCAAGTAATGTTCTCGCGTTTTAATTTGTATTGGTAGACACACACACTACTTTAGGAAATCGTGATGTCTAACCAAGGTGCTTACGTAATGTTGACAGGTCCCGTGATGGTGATGATTGGCATTTACATAATCAACTCTGGTCGGTACGCAAACCGACTTGTTGAAGATTAAACACGGACTAGTCGGAGCATCTGAATCTCAGGTGTACATTTGTAGTTATCGTGTCTATTTGATAGCGGCGCGGTGGCACAGAGAGAGCGCTGTCGCCTCACAGCAAGAAGAGGAGCATGGGTTCGATTCCCGGTTCGGGTGCCTTTCTGTGTGGAGTTTGCGCGTATGCTTTCCCCATGCCCACGTTGATTTTTGCTGGGTACTACGGTTTCCTCCCACTGTTCAAAGACACACTTCTGCCTTGGTTAATTGGCCTGCTGAGTAAACTGCCCCAAAAAGTGTGCCCTGCGACGTACTGGCGTACCATCCTGGGTTTTCCCCCGCCTTGCACCCTCTTTCAGCCGTGATTGGCTCAGCCCCCCTCGCGACCTTGTGCAGGATTAAACGGGTATTGATAACGAATGAATGTCTATTTGGGCCCTGTCGGCCATTGAAAACGGCTTCAATTACGCCATCAGAAGAACCTGCCTCGATGCGCACGCCAAGGCTAACCATGATGTTTCGACCCTCATGTTGGATGCATCTTCAGGCGTTGTGCCGAGATATCCGAAGATGCCTCATAATGTGTGGAGGCGACGTCGCAATTATACACAAGTGGAAAAATGAGTGACTCAAGTACCCTCAAGGATTTTTTTCATCTGTTTATTGTAATCAAGATCAAGAGGTCATTAAATACAAAATTGTCTGTCATTGCACTCCGTTAGCATTTCTTTCCCCTCGCAAATTGCAACTCATCGTAAATGAAGACAAACCTTGTAACACTACAACGATGAATGCTTATGCTGCTTTCGTGGGAAATTGTAGTTATTGAATAGCACTTTAGCATTCCCTGTAGCATGTGGACAAGTCAGGGTATGGGGATGAAATGATAATACTGCTACGTTATCAATTGTGCTTGTGCTGTATGTTTCTCTGGTGTGTTTTGGGGTTGGGTCATGTGTTGTTGGGGTCCTGGTCCCAGCACATATTGAAATGTGGGACATCATGCGAAACAATTTATGTTTTTAAGGAATTCGTAGGGCGTATATTATGAACTTTGAGAAGCACTTCTTCATAGCCCATGAAATAATAACCTTGCCAAAATCATTAATACCTTCAGTGTTTGAAAATGTGCATCACTTTGAGACGTTAATGGCAATTGTCTCAATGATAAACATAGAGGTGCAATGGCAACATCTGCACATAACCGAAAGAAAGTACTGCCCGAGGCATTTTTATTTCCGCCTCATGGGCCTTTTCTGTGTGGAGTTTGTGTGTTCTCCCCCTATTTTGCATGTCTCATCTCATTGTCAGAAACCGCTTAGTCCCTGTACAGGGTTACAGTGAGCTGGAGCCTATTCCGGCAGATATAGGACACAAGGCAGGGATATACCCACGATCGGACGCCAGCCCATCACCGGGCACTGCGGGCAACTTAGTCTGCAAGCCAATTAACCTATGCAGCAGCATGTTTTTTTGGATTGTGGGAGGAAACCGGAGTACCCGTCGAAAACCCACGTGGACACGGGGAGAACATGCAAACAACACACAGAAAGGCACCCGAGCCGAGAGTCGAACCCAGGATCTTCTTGCTGTGAGGCTACAACGCTACCCACTGGGCCATCGTATTTTGCATGTGTTTTCCTTTAAGTGCATCATCTCATCTCATCTCATTATCTGAAACCGCTTAATCCTATATAGGGTCACGGTGAAGCCGGAGCCTATCCCGGAAACACAGGGCGTAAGGCAGGAATACACCCGACGACGGGACGCCGGTCCATCGCCGGGCATGCGGGACAATTTTAGTCTGCAAGCCAATCAACCTATCCAGGAGCATGCTTTTGGACTGTGGGAGGAAACCGGAGTACCCGGCGAAAACCCACGCGGACACGGGGAGAGCATGCAAACTCCACACAGAAAGGCACCGGAGCCGAGAGACTCGAACCCGGGACCTTCTTGCTGTGAGGCGACAGCGCTAACCACTGCGCCACCGCGCCGCCCTTAAGTGCATCAGCTCACTCCAACGTTTGTTGTATTGCAGAAATCCCGTATTCAGAGTTCTTATTTGC
>JAZEWT010000006.1:21871849-21883295 GCA_036362905.1 Mordacia mordax | reverse complement strand
GTGTATAATTCAAGAGTAAATTTATCAACATTTCTTCAGCTGACTCGAGTCTTCATAGGGACTGGATTCTCAGCATACGTCACTAAAAACGGATCATTCAATTAGCGTGCGAAATACGAGGCTCTTGTGGCAACAGGTTTTTTTTTCTACAGCTGTTCTTTTCATTGTGGCTTCGACAGACATGTAGCAATTATGATTTATAATAGTTTGAAACAGCATGTTCTTTTGCTTTACTGGGTCTCCTGGGGTTTTTATACATATTTATATTCAATATATTGCTCCCTGAGGTGCATATATCTTGTTTACAGAGATACTCAGCTTTATGAAGGGTCATACTTTTTTTTAGTATTACTGCTTAGAGACATATACATTTCAGGAAGACTAGAGATTTCGATTCATTGTTGGTGGCTTTTTTTGTGTAAACCTGTGCAGACATAATTATTTACACCCTTAAATTAATGTTTGCTGTCTTTTGGGGGTAAGAAAACAAAATTGGAGACGTTTTCTAAAAACACATTGGCTTCATGTGTCAAGGACCGACGGTGATTATCCTTTGACTTCACCAAAGCCATGTGGTCTTCCTGAAACAACTTGATCTTTCCTTGATGGTCGCACATTGAGCAATGAAGTGTTGATTTGACACTTACGCCACTATTGTTAATCCGCTGCTAATTGAGGCCTTACACACTTGCGCAGGTCGAGGGTTATTTGACCATACTTCATCAACGCTATGGGTACTTTTAGCCAGATTAGTGCAGGTGGAGAGCATAGATCTAAACAGAAGCAATAATAGATTTCAAGACCCATCGACTAGAGGAGGTTAATGTCAGGAAGGGCATCCGGACGTACTATTCTGTCTCAATATTCCCACCATTGGTGGACAACCGGTCAACATGTATCAACTTGGATACTGCTCATTTAAACTGGCAACAACAACACAACACTATAATGTTTTTTTTCGGCACTGCCCTCTGTTACCACATACCCTCCCCCCCAAGCTCTATTGTAACCTCTGCGTATTATGTGGTAGTTGTTCATCAAAATTCAATTCAGGCTCGACTGTGTTGTTTAGCATTGGAGAGCCAACTGGATTGGCGCATATTGGGTTATTTGGTCATCGGCATCAATAAGATGTGCTGTGTTTAGTACAATTGGAAACAATAGTTAACCAGGAGCAGTTTATTGCTGATAACACAATAGTTCATAAAGTATAATCCCAAGCATGCCCGGATGTGCCAAACTCAAAGCATAAAATAGATAAGTCCTCCCCTTCTGGAACCTTCTCAACCACTTCACACCCTTTAACCATCCTCAGACTGCGCCTGAGGATGCCTCTAACGTGTGAGGCGAAACGTCGCGAGGAGAGGAGAGAGCCAGCGACGCGGCTGTCCCAAGAGAGCAGCTTTTCGAAGCAATCATCATAATCCATCTTTTAATCACCACAAGCGCTCTTAAACTCACCAAGGATGATGAGCATTTAGGGTCAGTCTGACATTGGATAAACCGATTTTTATCAATTAAATCGGAAGAGGTTTGGAAAATCCGACCTACCTGGAGATTTCGTCTGATTATGGCCTGTAACACATCAGGTCACCTCCTGAATGGCTAATCGCTTAGTTTCCTATTCAACCTTGATGATTTACAAATATCTGCAAAAGTCGAGATGACATGTTTTTTTTTATTGATTTCCTTTGCTAACGTTTTGGAATATAATGGATGAAGGCTGCAATATTCATTTTTGATCCACAAATGGGCTCTTTATATATGGCTTAATATTAGAATTGATTTCACAATTGGAGGCTTGATATTATGACAAAGGTTGAGTGTGGGTGCGTGACCCGTGAAGTTTGCCAATGAGACTCCAAAATATATTGCACTGTGAGGTAGCCTGGAGGCAACAGGATGATGTAAGTTTGTGAACCCATATGTGCAGAGACCTTAATGTTATATCCTCACTTTGAACATAAGTGTTTTAAGCATTGTGGCATTCTCCCACATGCAACACGCTCATTAATGGAATTTACAAAATATCCTAATGCAGGGCCTTTGTGAAAATAATTCTACAGACTTTTTAATACTTGACAGGAAAAAAAAGGTTTTTTTGTGTTATTTAAGTCGAAATGTTATCGATTCATATATTAGATCCAAATTGGATTAAAGACTTCATCAGGATTGGAGCCACAGAATTGCAATTCGGGTTGGATTTCGATCAGTTCGGGATTGCGCAATGATCCTAACCCAAACCGTCATCGAGTCCAATTAGACCTACACTTTTAAAATTAAAGATAAAACATTTTGTTGCAAATGCTGAACATGCCTAACTTTTAGACGGCTGTGTTTGTGGTGCCCATGAAATCTATTCGTTTCGTGCAGAGTTGTTGATACTAGTAAAGTGTAATCTGTTCTCTGACAAGCAAGCAAGCTCCTAAGTCTTCCATTTCTTAAATGCCAAGAGGTTTCAACAGAATTTATGCCCAACAGCTGTAGTAGAGATGTGTAGTGTTTCTAAATTTGGTATGCTTTCAACTTTTCATCCAAAAATTTAGTACACAAGGCTGCAGTTCATATTTGAGGATAACATATTTTAGCCTCAAATTTTGCAAATAAATTTCTAGACAAGTAAGAATAAATACTAATTTAATAATCTATTTTCTAAGCTAGATATTTGTTGATTTGATGTTTCTTCAATTGCAGAGAGTAATTTGAAAGAAATATCATTTTTATTTATGGTTGAAAACAGAAAGTGTGTTCATCTAAACTTAATATTTCAAACTAGAAGATATAAACCACACAGGCAAACTTTTGCAAACTGCATACATCTCTGTATATATATTTTGGAATGTGTCTTTCCAGGTTATATATATTTAATAGAGCTCATATAAACTAGATAAAATCATTAATAAATGCATCATAAGCTCCATCCACACCTCTCTAAGCCTCTCTTACAGCATCACAAGTTGATAAGAATCTGTGTAATAGCTGAGGATGTTGGTGGTAAAGAGGGATATTTGTTTAATATACAAGGGGCTTATATATTTATTTTTAATCCAGAATTTAAATAATCGCACATTTCAAAAATAATAATTACAATGTTTTTGTTGTGTAAACATTGTGAGAAACATCTTTCTAAATCATAAAAAGAAATGCTGTATGTCATAAAATAAAAAATGGGCTATTTTTAGCCAAAACAATCTCATTGAGATTAACACTTTTCCAGGAGGGGTCCTGCATCCAGTGGAACAAATTAGCAGCAAGTTTTTAGAAACCTGTACTAAATTAATAAGATATATATATATAAACAAGTGTGCAATTTTGACATAACCTTGACACTTTCTTACTGTTAGCTTAAGTTTTGCTCAGAGAATAAAGCTGTTTGCAACTTTCCTGCATCATATGCTGTCCAATAGTGAGTGTAATTGGATTACTACCCTACAAACTGCACCTTACACAGTTTTATGTCTGAGACTAGCACTTACTGTGGAGCTGATATGTTTACTGACCATTGGCTTGACTGTAAGATGCACTGAGTTATTCCACTATGGGGGTTGGTATCGACTTAGGTATCCAAAGCCGTAACAGCCTATTGTCAGCTTGGGTAATTTTTTTCATCTTCAGTATCTGGCATTTGCATGTTCCCACTCTATTGATGCCAAGGAAACATGAGTGAGATTTGGAAACATGATTGACGCAGCTACGTTGCATGCACGGACAACTTGCCGAGTCTACACCTCTCTATAAACCCTGGATAATGGTGTTCTAACTATCTGAGGAGAGTGTGGAGGGAGCCCATTTTATACACTTTGTTCTGTTATGTTCAATATTGTTGAAATTGTCCCACACCCAATAAATGAGGAGGCTCACTGCAACCTCTACATGTTGTTATTTTATGTTCGATGTTGTTGAAATCGTCCCACACCCAATATATGACGAGGCTGACTGTAACCTGCGCTCTGAAGTTCATCGAGGAATCTGGTGCTGCATAGTTGAATGCTGGCCGTAGTTTGCTGAGGAGATGAAAATTGTCTTCACAGTCTAGGATTGCAAATTCCCATTTAAAATAATAAAAAAAGAAACTTGCAGTGTTAACCCTATGACTATCCTTGAAGGGGAAATTGTTGATTTGATCTCTATCGCCAATATCAGGTATGCAGAACTTTCTTTGCATTTCTGGAATCGGAAACGGTTCCACCTTAACCAACAAGGAACAAGATAGGGGGGTAGACCCTGCGAGGGATGCAGAACTCAAAGATTGGAGAAAGTATTAGCTTCCTGTGAGTAACTGGCTGATGTGTCATTTAGTGAGGAGGTATACAGAGTAATCCAGAACCTTACCGACAGGCCCACTAAAACAACTGCCCCACTGCTGAATGTCATCGAACAATTCATCCCTCCCAACCTTGAGTAATGGGGTAGTTGTGGACAGGATGGGTTTTCATATCTGGGCAGTGTACTCGTGGCCAGTTTTGGTTTTGGCAGTGGGGGTGTCACTCCAAGTTAGTTGAGCAGTGTCAAGTCAGTATTGTAATGATGTGTAATGCGTGCCTGATTTGCAAATTTCCAAGAAACTCAGAGAAGAGTCAGCCAGAATCATGCCAACTCTCTATTCTTGCAAGACATGGGTCGGATTACAGGAACACCTGCACCAGATGACTAGACGCATGCAGGCTTTAACGAGACTGAATTGTGTGAATATGTTACACATTGTTAAAATATATGGACATGTTGCTTACATTGACATGCTCCGGTAGGTGAGAAAGCTATACCTGGGTTAAGTAGCCAACATTTCCAGCCACTGCATGCCCAGAGCAAATTTGTTTGTATAGATAGCAAAGACGGCATGTCTATGGCAAAGGCTAGAGATGAGATAAGTTGATGTGCTGAAGGAGGATTTGGAGCCGAGTGGATACCCTGACTACCGATAGCAGCAATGGCAAGACTAACCTGTGTGACGGACGCTGCTGGGCAAAATGTGTCAAACAAAAATGATAAAGAACATGATAGTACAAAAATAATGAATCAATTTGATAGGTGTCTTTTGCTTAAACTCTTGTAAAATGCACACATCTCTGTAATGATTTGAGATGACCAATATTAAATTAACACTTGTATTATTTCCAGAAATAGTAAAACCTTTTTTTTCTCTTTTCAAATCGTCATTGTACTGGCAACAAGGTACCCATAGATACATATTTATATGTTTCCTGATTCATTACCTAGCCTTTAAAGGATGAATAATTCATGCACGTTTTTTCAACAGTTGAAACTCTGTATAGTTGCTTACGATGCAACACAATTTATACGTGCATTTTCTAACATATATCGTAATATATTCCAATATATTCTGTCATCAAAATAATATTCAGAAATTGGTTTCATTGCTGTGGATTAATGTAATCTTGCAAAAGAAATATGGTAATCTTTTTCTATACATGTATTTTTAATTAGACTGCTGCCACAGTTTGTGAGCCTTTTGTGCGTATAGATATTTCATTGTAAAGTACTGGCTTTCTGTGATCCCTGACAATGCTGCCTTGTTAATGGGAATAGAAAATGAGGCCATGAATGTCAACGCACAAAAGAAGTTTACAAAAAAATCAAATCCCCAGTTATGTCTATAGATGTTTATCTGCGGATATGGGATTTGGATAAAACCCACAGTTTGAGATGGGCAGCTGTGTATCAAATATATAACCGCAACATCGCTTGTATGAAACTGCAGTGTGCACTGATTAAGATGGGTCGTGATGTTGTGTCATGAGAAGGGCACCGAGGTTGACTCGAAATAAGAGCGTTGTAGAGGTATAGGGAGCAGAAATGAACATGGCTCTGTGGGTTGCAGGAAAGGAGTAGGGGTGGAGGATAAGATAAGGGCATTGGGAACAGGTGCGGGTGGAGAGATTGATGGCAGCAGTGTGTTTTTTTTCATTTAGGAAACAGGCCTATCAGTGGAAAGTTCATGGACCATGGTTGATCACGAAGGAAATCACTTATAAAATTATATTCTGTGTTATGGTGTGCCACTGCTTCATCATAAAATCCCCAAATATGTTCAAAACACTGTGCTGATGTATCTTTTCACGGCTCGCTGCATGATGATTGCTTTTAAAAGCTGCTCTTTCGGGATAGCCGCGTTCATTGTTCCTCCTCTGTCCTTCGCGACATTCCGCCTCCCATGTTGGAGGCATACTCAGGCGTTCTGTTCCATCAATAAGATAAGGGCAGCGCGGTAGGCGAAACGTCGTTAAGGAGAGAGGAGGAGCGAACGGTTAATCCGAAAGAGCCGTTCAAAACGAATAGAGTTGCTGATTTGTAGCGCCTCGTCAGTGGCACTGCCGAATGAAATATTCATCCACTGTCAGTCATGAGGGTTGTTTGACGATACTTCGCCAAAACCCCCACCCCCAGAAAAACCCCGTTATTGCTGATTTACCGTTCTTGTCTCGTTGTTGATGTACCGTTCTCTCTGCAGCTCTGTGCAGCGCGTTGTTACCCTCGGGTGAAAGACGCTATAAAAATACAATTATTATGATTATGTTGAGGGCGGCGCGGTGGCCCAGTGGTTAGCGCTGTCGCCTCACAGCAAGAAGGTCCCGGGTTCGAATCTCTCAGCTCGGGTGCCTTTCTGTGTGGAGTTTGCATGCTCTCCCCGTATCCGCGTGGGTTTTCACCGGGCACTCCGGTTTCCTCCCACAGTCCAAAAAGCATGCTGCTGCTTAGGTTAATTGGCTCGCAGGCTAAAATTGCCCCGCAGTGCCCGGCGATGGACTTGCGTCCCATCGTCGGTATATCCTTGCCTTGCGCCCTGTGTCTGCCGGGATAGGCTCCGGCTCACCGTGACCCTGTATAGGACTAAGCGGTTTCAGACAATGAGATGAGATGAGATTCAATATTTAATGCGTTTTCTTAAACAAAAATGGCAAGAAGTCCACATGGTTACCACCTATTAAAGCATTTACATCCCTCTCCAATATTGATGATAAATGTTAAATGTGCATCCTCCATTGTAATATGCGTCAAGCAGTTGTGAAATAACTATAAATTCAAGTTACAGCAAATGGGTATTCAATTCAAGACTATTAAGGAAACAATGACAGCCGCACTCCGCATACATTTTCATTAAGCAGAACAAAACATGTGTAGTGATGCTGAATAAGCAAGCGCATTTTCTGTTTACTGTATATTTAAAACGGTACCTTTCGGTTACACTTGTGTACCGCAGATATTGAGTGGAATATAGAAGCAGAATGATGTATATTATTAGCGTCAAGTTAATGTATTTTCAGGATCAATATTGAGCCAATATTACCCATGTGCGTGAATTAATTTTCATGAAAGGAACATTTACCGACATGTACGTGTTTTTTTATTTCCCCAAAATGGGCACGTGTATATGTGCGCCTGTATAATGTGGGGAGCGGTAGTGTACCGCTACAAACGCAATAAACCAAGTTCTAATCCCAGTATGGGCCTCACCTTGGTCGAATCAGCCTGAAATGAGTACTTAGGTCATGGCTGTATGGATTACTGTTGCCATTGTTTTTTCCCCCTTGCGAGTCTCTGCAGACATTGACACACACGAGAAGGATAACCAGAGTTAATTGACAATGGCAGAGCCAATCACATATTGTTTTTGTGGCAAATCGTGAACATAATCACGAATAAGAGTGCGCATGTAGGTTAATACGTCACTTTCTTCCCACATTGAAAAGTATAACAATACATTGCGTGACTCACTACTTAATGTTAGCATTGTAAAATAAACAATGTTAAGTGCCGTTCTCCTGGTTAGTTTGCAAGGGTAAAGAAGGCAGGTCTTCTCTTCACTATCATAAAATTACTGTTGGGTGGTTGTCAGTGATGGATATTTTGGAGAGAAAAAAGAGGTTTATTTGGATGAACTATATCAAGAGTGTGCCCACCGATTCCACAGCAAGACGTGAATACAAAAAAAACATTCGATGACAGGTTAGGAAAATTAGAGTATTGAGTATATGGAGCCTAACCTTGGTCAAGTTTTCATTATGAGCATGGTGTTAAAAAGTGTTTACAACCTGGTATAATATATAGTTCAAAATGTGTCATTAATTAAATCTGTAAATAAGAAAGGAAACCAATCACAACATTGGCATTAGTGCAGGTAATTAAACCAAGTATCAAGCAACATATAAAACGTGCACAAAAAGCAATCAACATTTGTGCATTATGACCAAACCCATCAACCGTTCCTGAGAAACTGCATTGTTTGTCACATGTTTTTGGTCGCCAAATGCATTTGAGCAAATGTCATCGGCTGACAGCAAATGAGACATACGACTGTTTGACCAATTTCGTAATTATTAAGAATCATCAGTCCAGTATTATCACCCATTGCTCACTATTGCAAAGTCTGCATTGGCAGTCGCGTTGTGAGGTGAGACCTGGAGCCTCTGTTGTGCACGTCCAGTATGTTAGCTTATCCCATAGCAGCATCCTAGGCTTATGTTAACAAGGGAAAATGGGAACTGCACAGGCTTGCTTGACCCAGTGTAAAATAGTTTGCCACCACGTTAGGGTTCTAAATCGGTGTGCTTAATCTTGAGGAAATGCATTTAGATTGTATTCAGATGTGTGGCTGACAACGGATCACTTTTACCGAACTGTTCATTGCCAAAGCCATCTGCAATTAATTTTTGCTGACCTATAGATTTCAGTATTGCTATGGTGACTATCACTTGGTAACAGCACGCCTGAGTGAGCTCTCAAAATTTCAGTGCAAGTGCAAATGTTCTGTTCAAATCAAAATTCCAAATTCCCGAAGCATCAACTCTATAAATAATGATAACAACACCATGTGCTTAATAACAGAGGAAATAATAATGAAGAACAGGTTTGAGTAATTTTATTGCTTAGCATATTGCTATTAAACATCATTGATATATTTACACAAACTAAAATAGCAGTTTGAAAAAATGCAGTTGATTAAATTGTTTTGGGTGAACTGGACGAGATATTTACATAAAGGAAATTAATTTTCGCACAAACTAGTCCTACCGTATTTAATTTTGCCCAAAGCTAACGATTGGTGAATACACTGAATCAATTATTAACCCTATTATTCTTGTAATTCTAAAGGGACATGCACGTTTGAGTACACATCACATTGGCTTTTCTAAATTACCGACTTCAAATATATGAAATTAAGCAATGCATTACAATCATAAAGGCAGGGTTTGTTTTATTATCGACAATGCAATTTAAGTCCAGCAACACATGGCTCTTGTTTACTTAGATAATGCCATTTCAAAATCGAAGTGAAGGCATGATGATTGCTTACCAAAGTTGATCTTTCGGGATAGACATGTTGAGCACTCCTCTCTCCTTTGCGACGTTTCTCATCCCGCATTGGAGGCATCCTCAGGCGTCCTGTGACTGAGTGCTCAGTGTGACTGTGCTGGGTGATATATGTCGTCAAGTTCCTTCCCATTCCGGGTTTCTCCCTACCTTATTTCCATTGTCTTTCTCGCAGAGTTAAATCGAGTTTAACTTATTCCAACCTCATACCTGATTTATCATTACCATGCATTTGCCTTTTATGAATGCCTGCCGAGTTATTTACATGTCTTAGCCAAGCGTTTTTGCTAGATTCAGGTATGTATGGTACAGTCTATTACCAATGCTGTACAGTTGATATTTGCAAGGGTTTTTTCCAAAGTTTTATTTCTGCTGTTATCTGTAATTGATTTTTATGACTGTTTACTGTCAAATTTCAAGCTGGCTGTAACATTTGGCTGAGTTTTATTATATTTTATCTTTGCCATTCATGGCTTTTGCTGTTCTTGTGAATCACGATTGCTTCACAAATTAATCTTGAGCCTTTGTGGTAGATAAGTGAAAGCAGTCAATCTTCTCCCACAAACATTTCTTATCTTTTATGCCGAAATGATGTTTGTCCTGCCGCTTGCACTATACAAGACAACAAAACAATAACTGTTCTTGGTACCATTGTAGGCCAGCAACACTGTCACAACTTCCACGGGTTTTAGGGAGAGTTACTTCCAACAAATTTCGGATCATTGTTTAGGGGAGAAGGCTTGGCGTGGGATGCCCTCAGAGGAGGGACTGAAGTCCCGATTGTGAGGAGATGTCATGTCATTTGGTGGTTGTTCAGTATGCTCTTATCTAGTGGTGGGAGGAATATCCTGTTGTGGCCCGATGTATGTTGAGTGTCTCGTAGTGAATGACGAATCTTGTCACGGTCACCATTTATGTTGTGTGGTTTGGGTGGATCATCAAAATACATTGTTGTGTTCCTATGTGTGTTGAGTTGTCAATTGCCGGAGATAACATCAGTAGCACGGCCCATTTGTATATGTTCCCTGTGGCGTGGAGGGGGGGGGGGATATGGGGGTTCATGCATTATCCATTAATTTTATGAAAAAGCAGCTAAGCATACAATAAAGAGGTAAGAAGCTATGCAACCACATAAATAATCAGGTCGAGAGGTGGTTCGTGATTGACCAATCATCATCAATTTAATAACCCCACTGATATGATAATACAATTTGCAACCATCATTCATCTAGTCTGCGGGATTTTATCTGTACTCTAGCATGCTATATGGCGTTATAATAAGTTATGCGAGATGAGATATTACCAATACTGTTGCAAAATCATTATCATTCTATGTTTACACAACAATGGCGTGCTCATGGGTGGACGCTTGTGCATATGCGTATGACGGAGAGAAAGTTGTTTGCCTGCAGTCCTGGTGGAGATGATGTGAGGATCAGCTCCCCACCGTGGGAGGATACAGATGCCGTGACACACAGCAGTGGTCAGGCTGCCTCTCTTGTACCGCTCACCGTTATCACGGAGTGGCTTGTTCGCCGTTGTCTGTGCACTTTGCTGGTTGGGTCACCTCGTCGCCGCTGTTTGAGCACTTTGCTGATTGAGTTGTTCGTGATGGGCAGTTGGCACGCAGGGTGGTCACTGACCCACCAGCGTTGCACTCTGTGCACTGTGCTGATCTCAAGCCGAGGTTTATGTTCCGTGGTGAGTTACACAGCTGTGTCTCTTTCTCTACTTCTCAGTCTGTCTCTTGGGATTAGTCTGTGCCTGTTGGGTCTTGGGTCGATGTCTCTTTAGAGAAGCTCTCTTCTCTTATCTCCCTCTCGACATCTGCTAACTCGAGACCCGTGCTCACTGGACCAATCCAACGTTGTCCTGTAGCAACCAAATTTTCCTCACAGGTGTTCCAGAGGCAAATAGACAAGAGGTAATTAGTTTTTGAATAATTCCACATCTGCCGAGAAATTAATTTGTATCTGGGTAAAGTTGACCTAGCATGTCCTGCAGTGCTGTTCGCTCTTAGTGGGTGCGCTGCAATGTAATCGTATGCGCATTATTTTGACCTGTATGATTTATGCAGGGCGGCGCGGTGGCCCAGTGGTTAGCGCTGATGCCTCAC
>JAZEWT010000006.1:21859745-21871789 GCA_036362905.1 Mordacia mordax | reverse complement strand
TTTCCGGGATAGGCTCCGGCTCACCGTGACCCTATATTGGATTAAGCGGTTTCAGATAATGAGATGAGATGTTACAGTGTTAATAATAACAACAATAATTGCACTTTCAGAGCACTTTTCACCCGAGGGTCACAAAGCACTGCACAGGGGGGAACCAGTGAGTCTTGGGATGAGATTTGAAGATGCCCAGGGATTCAGCTGACCGAATCTCCAATGGAAAGGTGTTCCAGGGTCGTCGAGTATGGCGCGACTTATGTACAGGCATCACGAACGTGCTGACTGACAACATGCGCCATTGGCGAGCCTCCGACTACTGGAAGAGGTCGCCCCCATAGTCTGGCGCGCAGACACAACTAACCCCCAGCAAGTGGTGATGAGTGTTGAGACATATCCCTTGCCCCTCACCGGACCCCCCAAATATACACATTTTACAATGATGTAACAACCGTTTTTGTCGCAACTATTGCAGACCGCTCCCCTCCCCCTTCCGACAAACTAAAAAACTTCAGAAGACTGCTTTAGGTGAATGGGCAATTCCTGCCCCTGCGACAAATTCCTCACCACATTTCCCTTCATAGCACCCATAACCATATTTCATACATTTCCCAATTCACCATGCCCCTGTTGAATTATTTCCCATTTTTTACACACCCACTCGTTATTCTCCGTAACTTCATATTCCCCCACTACACCAAGCACACACCTTATTATTAACATCCAAAAGTGTATTTCATATTTCATCCCATCCATTGTTAATATCACCCATTACATCATGTGCCAACTAACCACGCCCTTTAGAATCCTTAGCTATATATCAATATTTTGCCATGCCCACTCATTATTCTCTATAGCCTAATATTGTCCCACTTATTGTTCATAAGTTCATATACAATTATACCAATCCCACACATTATTATTATCCATAAGTATATTAAATATTTCGTCCAATTTAATCGCAATATCACCCATAACATCAGTTTTCTATTCACCATGTACTTTAGATTCATTGCCCATAATTTCAGATTTTTGAATCTTGCCATTCCCATTCCTGGTTGTCGATAATTTCATATTTCAAATTCTATCACGCCCCATTTTTCATTATTGGCCATAAATTCGCATTCCCACATGCCACGCCCCATTCCTTATTATAGCCTACAACCAAGCAATCCACTCGATTCATGCGCCCATCCAACTCCAAGCATGTGAGTTCCACGCAAGCACAGCTCACACGTTCTACCACATTCGTCGGTATTAATTTATACACGCACATGCTGACTTCTTTCGACAAGCCTGAGATCTAATCAAGGTGCGTAGGCATCAGTGATACACCCCATGATATTATTGCTCAGTATTTGCACAATCAACTTTAGCCCACATGCAGCCCTTCTTGGCGAAGATTTGACACTTTGCCTCTCAGGAACATCTGAATATCAAGTGTAAATTGGTGGTGTCCATAAGTCTTATTGAGCCCTCTCAGTTATTGAAAACAGCGATAATTATGACATCAAAAGAATCCGCACTACTCGCCCATAACAAATTGCGACCACAGCAAGTTTGAACACCCACCAGTATACACAAAACATAATTGGCAACTACAGCAGGTTTCCATACCCACTAGTATACACACAACATACAGGGCAGTCAGGGCAAGTTTTGACACCCACCAGTAGACACACAATATCTTTAACTACAAGTAAATGTGGTGGCAGCTTGTGAGTTATTCAACCAATGGAGGAGGAATACAAATAATATGTAGTATATGTGCAGTTGCAAAAACTAATTATCAGCATTTGTACTCTCAGAGCTACAGGGAATAATTAAACACGAAGCTTGTGTGTAGACTTGAAATTTGTTTTTTGTTCAGTCAAATTTTTATTTTATTTCACAAATGTGTGTATCTGCATCCTTTTAAGGATGAACACAAACACCAATATTAACTAAACAACAACGGTGCAAATACCAAATTTCAAGGTTCTACGGTGGTTGCTTTTGGAAAAGGTGCTCAACTGACCCTTGGATCTGGGTTAGTCTTATCCAGAAGGCAGATGGATAATAATAATTGCATTTACAGAGCGCTTTTCACCCGAGGGTCACAAAGCGCTGCACAGAGTTGCAGAGAGAACAGCACGTCAACAACAATGACAGAGAACGGAAAATCAGCAGCAATAACTTTTTTTTTTTACAAATCCAAGCTGTGGAGAGAACAGCATGTCAAAATGTAATCGGTCAAATTGTACACTGTGAAATATCAACCTGCAAAATAGTTTGTCTGTGACTGGAGATATAAGTGTTAGATTTTTAAAAAGAAATATATACATATATGCTAGATGACATTAAATAAAAGTGTGTAACGAAGATATTTTGGTAGTACTATTTACGTAGATAAGTAATAACAACTAGATGACCCTGGCTGAATGTGGCGCACAAGGTATATTTCTTGTTGCAGTTTTTTATTCTATTCTTTTGTCACCTTATATCAATGGGAAAAATTTACCTCTGTAGGCCCATACCCGTCTTCTTCCTCCTGCACGACTTTATTCCTTAGACTCCATCCTTTCCAGATTCGGCCACCTCTCTCTTTTGGCTCTGTGCTTTTAAGCCCACTCGAATTGTTCTGTAGACCTCAGAACAATTAGAGTGGGCAGTGGTGGGGATTGTCTGTGCTACAGTAGGTAGAGGTGGGCTGGAACAAGTAAGGGCTTGGTGGAATTCACAACAACCAATGTCCCTCTTGGAGCAGTATAATAAGATATCCTCATTCAGTCAGGAAAATCTCAGTAAATCTTGAGACGTTCAGTGGGGTGCTCCTGTACTTGAGTGCTTTGCAAATGCTCTTTTGAGTAGATCAATATTAGCGATGAAACTATTGCTGTGTGCTGTCCAGGCAGGAAACCCTTCAGGGAGTCGACCTCTGTCACAATCCCCGTCAGACACCACCCGGGAGTCCGACTTGCTCGTGTGGCCGTGTGGCGCAGGCGGCCGCCAGGGGTTCTTCAGCGGCGGCATAGCTGTTCACCGTCACTCAGCGATGCACTCACCTAGTCAGCGATGATAGATGACGCCTAGGCCTTCTGGATGTTTTCAGTGCTTCAATCCACCAACAACATACGGCCGGAGCAGCGGCCCACCACGAACTCCAACCCTTGCCCCCACACATTAATGCTATCCTACATCTACACGCAGCCTCCTCCGGCACTTCCCAGGTGACAGTCTCCTTCCTAGCCCTCCTCACACCGGCTTTTAAAATCCACATACGCACGTCCGAACGCGCAGCTGCTACCCTCGTCACCGATCACGAGTTGTTTTTTTTAACTCAGCCACTTCAGCATCTCGTGACTCGCTGGTAATTGGCACGGGGGGGCCCTAACGCACTCCCCACATGCACGCGGCCCGGCCCGGTCGAGGCTGGGCACCACAGCTGGATGAAGGCCTCTTCAAGCTATAATCAGGTCTCAGTTTTGCAATGTAATGGTTTAACTAGTACCTGCACCTCAGAATACTGAGGAAATCAGAGAGACGGAGTCTGTTTGCTGGACTACCATCCACAGGACGCATTGAATGCACTATGCATTTTTCACTCGACTCGCCTCAATAGCTCTAAATGACAAGTATGCACGTGTATTGTTTCACCATGAAGAGCACTGTAAGGTGCCAGATTTTCCTTAATCCTGACCATCAGACTTGATGCATTCCTCAAAACTTGATTCTACTTAAATTTGTAGGCCTACATTGATATGTGCTTCCATATTTCAACTCGATAAAACACTTCTAAGTAAAATTTTTAAATATTACACTTCTGAGTACAATTATGAATTGTCGATTCCTAACGTGATTGCTTTATTAAATAATTACATTTGTTTTAATCTTTCAATTTGCTGATTTACATAATTGTTGTATTGCCAGGTGGAATAATGCAGTAGGTACATTAAATTCGTTAATAAACACAGCATAGTGATTTGCACATTGCTGTGTGGGTTTTTAGAAACCTATTATCTGTGGAGCTTAATGATTGTCCCACACAATTGCTATCTGTTCATCTACTCAAAGCTTCATTGTGTGCATAAATTGGCAGTGAAATTGTCCACGAAATTTGATTCGTGAGTTACAGGCACACTTTCAGCATTTGTAGACTGCCATAATTTTAGCTTGCACATCCGTGGATACAATTTTTAGCTACGGCATTTGTAAACTGAGCATTAAATAAAAATACATTGCAACATAAATGTTTAATTAGGTTTAGGCAGAGCACATGGCTGATGTTTCGCGAATACTGATGGAGTGGCACCCGAATAAGGGATGTTCATCTCTGTGTCTGTTGTTATTGTCAGTTTAAACGGCCGATATCCAGGATGTCCCATATTGGTCGGTTAATCCCCAGTGCTGGGAATAATGAAGTAGTATTTTAAGGCCAAATATTCTTTGTGACACTCACCTCCTTTATTCTGAAGGTCTTCGGATCACTAATTATCCGAAAGCTCTTCCCAGACTTATTCACTAGAGAAGACTCTAGTTGGGGTGCTAGACTCGGTGGTACAGCGAGTAGTGCTGTTTCACAACAAAAGGGACCCGAATTTGATTTTTGGGTCAGGTACCTGTCGTTGTGGAGTATGTACATTCTCCCCGTGTCCATGTGGGTATTTTCTGGGTACTTCAATTTCCTCCCATAGTACAAAGTTATGCTGCCTAGGTTAATTGGCTTGACGAAATGACCCCTAGCACCCTGTAATGGACTGGTGGACCCATCACGCCTATAACCCAAGTTATCTACTAAATTTCTTACCCCTTCTTTCTGGACAATTGTTAAAAAGAGCTACATACCTTCACGGTTCCTTCGAGCTTAGATAAAAGTTGACTGACTGCAGGTGACATAGCTCTGGGGTTTATTGGGACACGAAAACCTCTCGACCATGGTATGGTTACGATTTTCATAGGAGGTGTGAGCAATGAACTCCACCTGTGTGCTGCTGGTCAATGGATTGATTATTGCTTCGAAAAGCTGCTCTCTCGGGACAGCCGCGTCGATCGCTCCCTCTCCCTCCATCGATGAAGGGAGAGGGAGCCACGTCGACGGAGGGAGAGGGAGCGATCCACGCGGCTGTCCCGAGAGAGTAACTTTTCGATGCAATCATCATACATCGAGCCGTGAAAACCTACATTATAACATTGGTCAATAGCTTGTTATAATAACAATCCTCAATACGACTTCGATTCTCCAATACGGGCTTGCTACATGTGCCGAGATCGCACCTCCATTCGATGAGTGACAGAGCCTTCTAGCGCACTGCGCAGACACTGGAACGTCCTTCAATTAGAGATTCAATTAGCTGAGTCCCTGGGCATCTTCAAATCTCGTCTCAAGACTCACTTGTTCCGTAAGGCTTTCAACTCCTCTGGCTCGGACTGTTAATGCGGCTCACTGTTGTCGTGCCAGGATGATTGCTCGCTGCCGACCTGCGCCTCCTCGAGAACATTTATTCCTTCCTTGTACGTTGAAGAATTATTTTTGAATCGCTTATTTTACGTCCTTTTATAATAAATTGCCATGATTTGACTTTCAATTGAACTGTCCTGTTGTTGTTGTGGACATACCATTCGCTCCACAGCTCAGATTTGTAACAAACAAAAAACCCAAAAAGCGTCCTTGGGTGTAAAGCACTCTTAAAGTGCAATTATTATTATTATCTTTTGCTCAATTATTTTCAATAAATACATCATGTAATAATCTTTTTTACTGAAATAACGTGATACAGACTTTAAAAACAAGTTAATTTAAACTGGATTTCACTCAGTAGCATGTTCTATTATGATTTTGTGTAAACATATCCAATGCATAAGATTACTGTTAAGTGACCGATGACATTTCATTGCTTATTTTTAAAAACTTTTATGTAAAGTCGGTCTTGGGGAAATAGTTGCAAATAATGGCCAGGGGCAGAAACAATAAAAATTAATAATTTGATTTTCATTCAGCAACCTCTACGCCTGGCCGTCTCGGAGTGCCTGAAAGCTACCGTTCTCAACCAGTGGGTTGTGACCCATCAGTGGGCTGCGGGTAGCACCGACTGGTCTGGGGAGACCAGACTCAAATAGAGACATGAAAGGGTGAGAGCCCTTGCTTTACATCACATCTCATCTCAAATATTTGAAAGGGCACAGCTGTTCCCTGTGGATGGAAGGTGACACCAGTAATCTGGCAAAAAGGTGTTTGGCTGCCAGTAGAGGGTGGACATTGCTATATATAATCCAAATTGAGTAATTAGTGGTTGATAAAAGAGTTGGCAAACTTGGACCCTGGCGCTAACATTAAAATGGACAACTCTCGCGAACGACATCAAGGTTTTTTTAACGCGCACTTTATTGTTATGGTTAATACACCCAGAGTAATAATTGGGGAAGTCACTGCATTTGAAACTTTCAGAGCCATTTGCGCTACCGCGATGAATACATAGATGTGTGAGTTAGAATCCGATCATTTGACAATCATTGTGTTCCCACTGGTAGCAGTGGTTCTCTTGGTAGTTCTGGTAAGCCCGGTAATCTGAGTTCTATTCCTAGGGGTCACAGTAGTTGAAAGTGGCACAGGCTGATGGGTGACAGTTTCTGCATTCGTAGTGGTCCTTTAAGTAGTTTTGATAATCCTGTTTTTCCCAAGTGATAACCCAGATGTTGGAGTGTCGAGGCGTACTAATTTTGCAGTTCAAATGGAAGAGCTAATACAATCACTGTTGCTGTTTGTGGTCGTGGTATTCCTGGTGATGCCGGTGAGCACAGGAAGTCCAGTAGAACACTGCTGGTTTGTCTCGTCCAATGAGTACTTTAATGGTGTTGTTTCTTGATTTAATCTTCACTTTTTTTCTAGATTTCAAATTTTCTCATTACAGTACAGATTTGTTTTGCAAACGCCTATTATGGAATGCATTCAGATTTATTAACTGAGTCAATGAAATATTTCATAGCCATTTTTATTTTGGATGCATATCCAAAATTAACCAAACATGCATTTACTACTTTCATAGCTTATTTATTTTCACAGCTTTCCCATCTTATTTATTCTCAGAGGACAAAAAAATCTTGTTATTGCAAAATGTAGTTAACACAAGCTTCTCATAATAAATGAGAGGTGTTACACACAAATTACTTGAATTTATTAAGACTTATAAATGTTTCACCAGAAATCTGCTGGTGGGACATATTATTCTTATCAGTAGCATTCCATTTACTTTTGTAGATAAGCAAGTGCGTTGCTGTGAACCACACATCAAAGAGAGGTCCCACTTTTTTTATACTTTTCATTTTATGGCTTTGGCATGTTGCAATAAAACCTGAAAGGGCTATGTACACAAACCTATCGGCAGGCATCCACACAGGGAGCATGGAATAGGACTTAACTCAAGTCTTATCTTTTTTCGTATTCTTTAATTTGGTCATCAAAGCTACTGACTTTGTTAAAATCAAGGTCATAGACAAATCTTTGTTCTTACATTCTAAGCTAACATTTATTTTGGTTCACTAACCAGAAATGGGGGCATATTATGCATGTTTTTCCTTTTAGTATCAAAAATACCTTTGTTATCGGTTCCCGTGTTTGGTCCCATGGATTGGCATCTTGGGCACTAAGCAGACCTTCTTACCACTGTAGACCTTTAATAATAATCATAATAATTGCATTTATAAAGCACTTTTTACCCGAGGGTCACAAAGCACTGCACAGAACTGCGGAGAGAATGGCACCTCAACAACAACGGCATTTGAACGGAAAATCAGCAGCAACATAGTTTAGTTGAGTTTTTTTTTATATTCAGTCTCTTCTATAGAGTTGCTCCATTTCAGGATCAATGGACGAAGGTCGGGGTCCACTTGAAAGTGTTCCATTGTCTTGCTCACACACCGGAATCACATTAACTCCATCCTGTTCTGCCTATGACTCACTGCCTAGTTTGCATCTCTTTTTTGAAATAGTTTGCATCTCATCAAGGCTTCAAACACTGGGTGATTCCCCTCTGAGGTTAAGGCTCTATGGAGACTATTGGAGAGACTTAACACATACATAGAACCTACATATAAAAATAAGTCACACACGACATACGCACAAAGCGCCTGAGGATGCCTCTGACGTGTGAGGCGAAACGTCGCGATGGAGAGAGAGGGAGCGATCGACGCGGCTGTCCCGAGAGAGCAGCTTTCCAAAGCAATCATCATGCGTCGAGCCGTGAAAACCTACATCAAAACTTTGAACTACGATTTAAAAATGCAAATGTATCAGTGTTTATAATACCTACATATGGAAATAGTTTAATGTAACATTTATCGTATAATAATAATAACAATTGCATTTCTAGTCGAAGAGTGTCGAATAGTGATTTCGGCGTTTTTTGATACAACGTCCAAGAAATTAAATCACGTTTGAACGGTTTAACCACTGACTTTGAAGCGACCAGCGTTCTGTGTAACAACCCCGTTGTGTAATCCAATCAGATTCAAACAGGTCAATCAATAACGGGCACAGCCTCAAGTTGTCTAGACATTCACGTCATTGCCTTCGTTCAGTTAAGAATTTTACTGCCGGTAATTGCTTCTGCTCTTCGTAGATGTCTCCACGTGTTTGCAATGCGGCAATCCATCACCGTCACTTTCTTTTAATAATAGGCATGCAGAGAAAATAGACCACACTGTTTATTTTGTTTTCTATTCTGTTGTTGTTGTTGTTGTGGACATGTCATTCGCTCCATAGCTCAGATTTGTAACGAACAAAAAAAAACCTCAAAAAAGTTTTTGTTGCCGATTTTCTGTTCGTACGTCGTTGTTGTTGCTGACGTGCCGTTCTCTCCGCAGCTTTGTGCAGCGCTTTGCGACCCTCGGGTGAAAAGCGCTCTGCAAGCGCACACATTGATAAACTAATTCAATATATATTTTATTTACTATATATTTACCTGTAAAATCCTCACGTTGCATTGCTTCAAGACTCATGTTTTTAGTAAGGCCAAGATTGGATTATTTAGCCATCACCTAATTGCCTTGTTGTATAACACTTCCTATCACAAACGTTTGTTAAGAATCATAATGAGAGGAGTTTTTTTCATCAGCATATTCTTTCTCTAATTTGGCAATCATTCTATATTAATCATTAAACAAAACGACAAAACGTCAGCGTTTATTGGCAAAATGACAATGCCTTGACAAAACAGTTTAAATGCATACTCTGAGTTAATGCGCAATATTGACATACGACATGAAATAATATACATCTTGTAATATACAGTTTGTTCAATAGTCGTGGGCAGGACGTGTCGTGAGAAAGGTTGATGACCGGTGGTAGAAACTATGATGGATACAATCATAAGGGTCGGTGAAAGCAAGATGGGTTCAGCTGTAACTTGCCACTGATGTTTGCTTTGAGTTTAAACAGATCATAGATCACTGGTCCCATCCGCATTCCCCGATTCTCTCTTTCCCCATTCTTCCCCTGCCTTCATCACCCCCATCATCTGTCGTTAGCTCATTCTGGAGTGGTTGCCGAGGGTTGATTCCGGCAGGCCGCGCTAGTTATTACTGCACAGCTGTAACCGTCAATGCATATCCACTGTCTGCTTCACAGTGGACCTGGAGATCCCCTGATCTCCACCCTCCGCAAACCACCCTGTATACTCCCTGCGGAGTTTGGCGGTGGCCCCAACCTCTCATCTCATTATCTGAAACCGCTTAATCCTATACAGGGTCACGGTGAGCCGGAGCCTATCCCGGAAACACAGGGAGTAAGGCAGGAATACACCCGACGACAGGACGCCAGTCCATCGCCGGGCGGCCCCAACCTTATTTTCTCATTATACCCTCGTTGTATCACTTCCCCCCCCCTCCTAACACCCATCCCCGTGTTTTCTTCCCCTCCTCCCCATTGCGGTGGAAATCCATCCTTTATGTCTCGAGTCTTTCTCAAATTACATACGCATGAGAACAGATATGCGGATGGGTTTAATGTTATGTCTATATATAATATGGAATATATCTTTTTTAAAAATAACAGACGGCAAAAATGACAAAACTGTCGCGCAGTGACATGACCGTTGAAGGAACCCCCCGAGTTACTATGTGTTGTATTTTTTTCTACTGGAGTTGTTAATTCGCCGCGTTGCACGTGGTGAAGGTGTTTTGTTGTTGCAACCGGCCTTCATGGTGGTCTGTGGTTGCCGAGGCCTGTGCTGACCGCTAGATGACGGTGATGTGTGATCAGCTCCGAGGCGAGAGACAATAGCCGACAGCTGATTGGCGAGGTCCTCTACAGCGTTGTTACGTGACTCACGTCTGGAGTTCCTCAGGGTTCAGTTCTCGGCCCCACTCCTCTTCAGCATCTACCTACAACCTCTTGGCCATATCCTGCGCAGCCTCGATCTCAGCTACCATTGCTATGCCGATGACATCCAAATCTATATCCACGCAAAGTCATCCATCAATGCGTCTGGTCTTTGCTTGTCATCCTCACTGTCAACTGTGAAGGCCTGGCTCAATTCATAGTTTCTAAAACTAAATGGTGAAAAAACAGAAGTTTTGCTTGTCAGAACCCCACATCAATTGTCCAAGGCTGAACCTATCCAATTGATGCTTGACGACCAGACTATTGAAGTTGCTAAGTCAGTCCGGAGTCTCGGTGTGACACTTTGATTCCTCACTCACCTTCGAAACACACATCAACAAGGTGATGAGGGTAGCTTATTTCCATTTGAGAAATATAGCCAGACTGTGCAACATCCTGTCACCCGCTGATGCTGAGAAGCTAATACACATCTTCATCTCCTCACGAATCGATTACTGCAATGCACTGTTCCCTGGCACCCCTGCCTACCTGATCAATCGTCTCCAACGTGTGCAGAATGCGGCTGCTGGAGTTCTCATTTGCACACCCATCCACGATCACATATCCCCAGTACTGATGTCTCTCCTCTGGTTACCTGTTAACATAGGAGATGTTAACAGGTACTTGGGATGACACGCATCAGTTATTATATGGAAAGTGCACCGAGATGCCAAACGAATAGAGCTCTTCAAAACATATTAATCAGCTTTATTTTCCAAAACTTGCGACATTGAAAAGGGTACTTTTCACGTAATTTCAAGCACGTTTCTCGTTATTGTACGACAAAGCATCTTTATATTTTTTTACAATGACAATTGTGGCTTTGCAACACTCAATACTTTCTGTACAGTCCCTTATTTTAAGCCCATAATGCTGTCTCTTCACACATATATAGCATTCTAATTTAACACATTTTAAAATTGACAAACATGTGCTTTTGAAACAGAAGAGGCTTTACCCAATTTCTGGCAATAACAGTGTTGAGTTCTTAAAATACCAAATCGACACTTGTCCTCGTGTCAAGTTTGCAGCAAGCACACGCGTTGGTGGTAAAGACTGCAAGCAACATGCTGTTAATATATGGTGGTAGTGGTGCTGCGCTAACGTCGTCACGGTAGCTCACGATAGCCGCCCCCAACGACGGCAGAGAAGCTCGTTCGGAGCAGCAGCACCAGCAGCAAATGTGCCGCGAGCAAGGATCCCTGCCCCCCCGCGCCGAGCTCGCCGGCAGCAGCAGGGCCACCGAGACCGCCGAGACAGCCGCCGCACACCGGGAGCTGGTGGCCGAACGGGAAAGACTTAGGGCAGAACAAATCCAGCAGCAGCGGCAGCTGCCGCAGCTGCTGCAGGAGAGACTGAGGGCAGAAAAGACCCATCTGCAGGACCTGCAGCAGCAGCAGCCACTTCTTTTTTACAACTCCATTGAAAAAAGTACCCATTGCACAAAGTACTTTCTCCTCATTCATGCTTTGCGATGTGTGGTACAGAAAATGTTCTATTAGTATGCAGAGTCGGTCACAAAAGTTCATGTTATGTTGATGAATGCCAGCTTTCATTTTGTAAGTGGTGTAGATTTGTCATCCTTATCCAGATATTCCTTCTTGCTAATGCAAGTGTGGTATTTCACTCTGCAATCTGTCTCTCATACCTTTCACCTTGCCGTATTAGAAGTCCGTAAGTGTTCATGTGCTTGAGA
>JAZEWT010000006.1:21819533-21859274 GCA_036362905.1 Mordacia mordax | reverse complement strand
CACAAACTTGTGGAACTCCACAATAAATTGATGACACAGATGAAGGCAATGTTAATGATGTTGTTGCTGTTGATGATAACGATGTTTCTGTCAGCAAGCACAAGTTCATACATTTATACATAAAAGTGTTAGTCAGTCTTAAGACTCTTATCAGGATGGCTCTACATATAAATATCTTGCGAGTTCTTTTAAATAAGTGCTTTGCATGGGGGAGTAACCAGACTATAGTGAAAACCCATTCGTACATCTTATACAACTCGATGTATTGCAGTGTTTTGGTAACCTCACAGCCCAGAGGAAGTTTCACAGATTCGTGCCATTTGTAGGTTTTATTCAGACCTTCGATTTCATAAACTTCAAGTTATAAGGCATCAAAAAGTGTGTGTGCATGTGTATAAATGTCTCGATCTGGGGAGCGGTAGTGTTGCAGTTCGCAAACTGTGCTAGGAACCAGGTGACCCGGCGTTTTATTCCTGCTTATGGCCAGCATCAGCAACACATATCGCAACTGGTTCTAGGCCTTCCTTTGGTCAAATCAGCCTTACATGAGTACCTGGTGCGATGTGTAAATATCAGCACTGGGAAGACAAAGGTGATCAGATGTGGTGCTTGTCAAAACATCCCTTTGTATGCCATGTTGGCATCTATAGATCACGAACAGTATTTGCAACGATAGTCTGTATGGCTTTAATGGTCTGTGTCTTTTTATGTGTTTGCATGTGCATGGGCGTTGTGTAACGTGGGTGATTCAGTCGTGTATTTTGGTTACAGGAGTGTGCTATGAAATAGGAAATCTGGGTTCAAGCCCCTGCTATTGTGCATGTACATTGCAAGTGGCATCTGCTACCTGTCAGGGGCTTCCACTTGGTCCACATCGTTAATGATAAATTTGGCTGAAGGTGGTGCTCAACCAACCACCTCGAGTGCTAATTGTGTTGGCCTTAAGTCATTGCTGGCAGCACTTACCTCAGCACTCGATAAGCTAAAGATCAGATGACCACTCCCTCACAGTCGTTTGTTTTGTGCTGACCTTAACGGGTGTTTGCGGATGTCACTTGCCTTGACGGTCGATAATGCTATTTTTGGGGACCTTTGTTTTTGGGAGGACGTGACTGCAACAGCTGTAGGACCTAGCAGAAGGGAGGAGGCGACGGTCTGCTGGCGTCACACTCAAAGCTTCGTGGAACCAGGCCGTGCCATCATTGCTCTTTATGCGCGTGTCCGTCACTGTGGGGAGTGGTGGCTTAGCAGTTAACGCGCTCGCTACAAATCCGGAAAAATCAGTGACTATTTTCTGAACCGGTCAAGGGCCTTCCCTAAGTCGACTCAGCCTAAATGAGTATCTGATGCTGTGTGTAAATATCTCTACTTGGGAGGCAAAGGTAGCCGGGCATGGAACTGCCCACCCGCCCTCGTTTGTGCTGTGCTAGCCTTCATAGGTTCTCACTAACAGCACTTGACCCTACAATCTGTTAAATATATGCATGGTGTCTTTGTCATAACTATCATATCGCCTGTGGAAGATCCTCTTGGTCCTCCCCTCATATTTGACAGACTTCTGGGACCAGTGTGGAATTGGAGCACCTCTATAATGCCCAGAAAATCACCGCAAATAGTCTGTGCTTCTGTGGTGCCAAGCCTCGCGCCGTGCCAGGCTAGGTACATCCCGATGCCCGTGCCATGGAAGAGGGTCGATCGTCGGGTTACAGCGATCTGATTGGGTAGGGCGTGGGATGATCGGATTGGCTGACAGACGTGGGGTAACATCGCGTGACCGGGTAACGTGGAGTCTGAGGTGATATCAGGGGATTTGCGGAAGCGAAAGGAAAGAGTTTGTTTGGGAAGTTGACGGCGGAGCGACGGTTATGTAGTGCGAGGCGGATCGTTAGCATGCGAAGCACGGGGGTGGTGTAGTGTTGTGTTACGTTGTGTGTTAATGAGTTGTGTTGTGTTGATGTTCGTGTTAAGAGTTGTGTTATAGTAGTGTGTCGTGATAATGAAGAGCTTGAATGAGAGAAGTCTCCAGTTCTCTCGCTATAGTGGCTGCTGCGTGTGTGATGGTGGAGTCAAGATGGCATCGCTATTGTTCACCGGGACCATGGGGGAATGCCAGTAGGTGGGCCAACTGATGGTGAGGGAGCCGGTTCGTTGGTGTGCCTTCACACTTGAATAACTTTTCTTGGAAGTCAAATATCGATTTGTTCTCAATCATGATGTGTAGTATGAAATTTATTGATGTAGATTGTAACAGATTCTTGCATGAGCGTCGCTCTTAAGAGCTGCTCTTTCGGGATAGGCATGTCAAGCATTAATGATGATATCTCCAATGTGGGAGATGAAGCGTCGTGAAGGAGAGAGGTGGCATAGTCGTAACATTTGCACCGCACAGAGCGTCCTGCCTGAGACAGTTCATGCATAATAATGTGGTATACCTGTGAATAAAAACAGCATTTCTGCGTTAAAGCAATCATTATGAATGCTGCATGGTGTTTGCACTATCAGGTTTACTGTAATCTGATGAAAAACGGCAGCAACCTCCGTTACACCATGGGTGTGCTAATGGTCTTTTCATTCCCTTTGATGAATTACAATCTATTTGTAGCCGTAATTGAAAACACTTTCATTGCATTAGTGCATGGTTCGAGGCATCAACATGGGCGCAGCTGTTTTTTGTTAATTGACTATAAAAATTAAAGCTGTAAAGTCATCATCATCATCATCATGTTTTTGTTTTTGCATTGGAACCACGAGGAACGTAATTTCGTTCCTCTATATACTGTAATTGTATAAGGATGTAATAATAAAGTTTATCTATCAATGCCCGCTTATCCCTGTACAGGGTTGCGGGGGCCTGAAGCCTATCCTGGCAGATACAGGGCGCAAGACAGAGCTATACCCAAGATATTACGCCAGTACATCGCAGGTCACTTTTGCTGGGGCAATTTACTCAGCAGGCCAATTAATCTAGGCAGCAGCGTGTATGCCAATTGAACTGCTTAAAATCAACATTTGAAAGCTCGCGAAGGCATGCGTATGTTACCTTTTATAAAGTAATAGCACGAATCAACAGTTCAACACTTGTGGTCGACTAGCAGCTACAGAATGTTATGAACGGGAAGATTAGGATTAGGATTGGGTAATTACAGTTTGAGTCTGTGACCTTTAGTTATCTGACTGATTGTCTATTCCACCATTGGTCAAGCCTGTGGAAAAGTGTTTGCCCTGACCTCCACGCAATCATCTTGGGAGTAGGAGGGAGGAGATGCCTTGTTCTCTGCACCAACTTAGCTTCTAACCTTCAGATAATAGATGAGAGTGGAGGTCACAACAGATGACTGTGTTTAAAACATAAAGACACTTATAGATGGCAAGCATATGACGTGCTCATTTGAACAGGAATATATTGAAAAAAGGATGTGGGATTGCCGTGAAACTCATGGTATTGCGTCTTTGATTTGGGAATGTTGAGGAATGCTTTTCTCTGTGCTTCATGAGCTCTAGAAAATTAAGCCTTTCATGAAAATCCTCTGAAGTGCATTTGCATGGTATGTTTTTTCAGTTGTAACGCTTTAAATATTACCATATGCAGATTTGTGTTTGGTTCTGTTAGCTTTGAAAATGCCCACTGAGGTACAAAATAGCAAAATGGCAATTTTTATCGTTGCTATACAGTACATTATTTGACTTACCATCATTCTTTAGTTGCGTTATGTCTAATGTAACGCACATGTTATCAGTTCAGTTCTACGTTCTCATCCTCCTCTGGGTATATTATAGTGTAGATCAGGACTGCCGATGCAACTCCTGGGCAGTCTGTATGTGGCTCAATTGAGACACAGCGAGTTGCAAACTTTTCAACGTACATTCTTTAAAGAGTGGAAAATCTGGCGGAGTGGGAGTGGCCCAGGCCATTTACCCGTCACTGCGGAGCCAGATGTGGTTACTGCTGAGGCGATCTTACACATCTCTAAATTCAAAAGTTCAAAGCCAACTGGCATAAGCGAACTAGCCATATGGCCACCCACGTTACCACCCCTTGTGGTTCTTGACTATATGAGATATTTTGGTTATGTGCCCTGTAAGGGTGATGAAGTTTGGCCATCCTCGGTGTATATCTTGCATGAAACGCGTATTAATAATAGAAGACACTTGCACTCATTCCACTCTAACATATTTCCAAGACTACTGGGATATGAGCTGGCTCAGTTCGTGAACTGCGCTGATGAACAATCTGCTTTTCTACAATGGTTTTATTGCGCCGATACGACAGCCAAGAGGCCTGCGTGCCAACACCGTGTGGCCATTGAGCACCATTTTTAAGCCATACCACATTATTCCTACATCTGCGCCACCCTCAGAACAAGCCTCAGTATCACGGGTTTAAGGACCAAGAGGGATGTGAGGTCATTGACATCACTTGCTTATTTAAGATTCAGGGCAATTAATAAAACACATGCAGTCTTAAACAAATTATAGGTGTGTGCTAAGGTAAACCATGTCTAATCCAAGCTTGTAATACATGTTTTTATAATGATAGGCTGTGAAGAAGAGCTGGGGCAAAGAGATGAAGTGGCAGGGACTGGACCCATGGAGCTTTGTGGCCCGTGGCCTGTAAATACCAATGGCTAGAAGTTACACCTATCCTGATTTATTCCTGGATTCTGTTTGTTTTTGAGGTAGTTGTCCTGGGAAATTTGCATATGCCTCCACCTTGTTTTGGATGCTGAAGATTCTATGTACACACCCAGGACCAAGCAGCTGAGCAATGGCAATCCATCAAGGAGTCTTCCAGACTTGGTAGCCGTGGTCTGGTCCATTACTATACCCAGATCAGCACCATGGCCCAGGCTGTCAGTAATGTTGACCACTTGTGGGATATCAAAAAACACAGGATATCAAGGGAAGAAGAAAGTTTTAAAATACCACGAGAGGTGGTAAATTACATGGCGATCCAGATGTCTTGTGACCCCCATTTTAATGGTTTATTTCAAGTTTGTGAGCTTCCATAATTCTATATGCTCACTCCAAGCAGTTATTCAATAGCATATAAACGTGTATCAGCCGTGTGAAATAATTAAGGGTTATTTAAAACAGAAATGAGTGATCAAATAAAAATGTTAGGGGTAAACTAATTCGGGGTCATACGACATGTGAACAACGTTGTACATGTAATGCATTGTTTTGATTCATTCATTCATTATCAATACCCACTTAATCCTGTCGCAGGAGGGCCGGAGCCTATCCCGGCCGATAGGTGGCATAAGGCGGGGGCATACCGAGCATGTGATGCCAGTACATCGCTGGACACACTTTTTTGAAGCAATTTACTCAGCAGGGCAATTAACCTAGAAAGCAACTTGTCTTTAGATGATGGGAGGAGAACATTATGGCAATGACAAAAAAACTGAAAATGAGTTGGAGTTTTATTCCTTTTTGTCATATGTTTGGGAAAAATAAGCTTTCTGATATATGCACCTTCAGCAAAGTGAAATATCAACGGGGTGGTGTGTTTCAGCCATCCGAGCGAGGTTTACATGGGGATCTTGTCACTAAACAAATCCTCATTAACAGCCGTAACCAGTTCAGTGCAAGTTGAACCATCCATCTCGGTCTCAAGATGCCGTGATCCATTTTTCTTGTGAAAATGAGCTAATAACATGGGTCCCGTGTTTTCCATCTTATGTCTCATTGTAATTCTCATCACGCATTTTCAGTTTTTGTTGAATTATCTCTGTCAGTGTTCATGTTTCCCTATTCATGTGTAAAAGAAGCACTGCACACTGATTGAAGACATTCCTCATTCGGCTCATTAGTTTGCTGTGCTCGATTATCAAAATTTCCAAAAGGAATCCAACATGCTGTCCGTCATTTACCTGCTTATTTAATATTTTTGTTTATGGTCCACCTTCAATATTTGCCCGAGATATACATAATCAGTCTTGGTTTCTTATTCTACTCTTCTCAACGTAACTATTTTGTTCAGCTGAGCGTGTAAATTAATTACTATGTCCTTGTGAAATGGAAATTCAGGTCATTCGTGATAATAGCAGGAAAGATATTTGGTTTACAATGAGGTGTTTCATGTATAGAATATCCTATCTGTGGAAACTCGTGAAAATAAACATCTGAATGAATAGAGGAACACTTACGTAATACAACTGCATAAGTGTTTGCAATGTAAATAACATGACATGTTATTAGTAAAATATATGAAGATGGACTAATGGTAGTAGGTATCAAATATCCACTAGTTTCCATTATATGGTGCCAAGGCATTTTTATTTATGACCAGTTTAGGGATAGTTGTTTTTTTTAAGTTCATGATGAAATGTTCATCGAATATACAAACGACTGATGTCTATTAGTTGTCAGTTTTATTGCACATTTCTATTTATTTACAGTAAACGTATGCTAAAGCTTCACGCATATATCATTGGCATGGCTTTAAGAAGACATTTTCACTCAATTTGCTTTGAGTGTATCTTAAAAATTATTGGCCACGTGCCAATCACTATCAAAATAGAATGCAGTGTAAAGCTTAAAACCCTGAAAGGTACAAGTTTATAAGTGAAATGATACACCATATTTACATAAACAGTATATTTTTATGCAATCATTAGTGACCAGAAATCGGCTTTATTGAAAACTTCCGAGGTTTATAGCCAGGAATAGTTGATACACGATATACTGAAGCGACTTTTAAACATATTTCGTCTTCTCTTCATCCCACCAACCTACTCACACCGCTCGCCGCAGTGGGCTTATATACTCTCCGAACAACATTTACTCGGCATCCCTCACTCGCAAACAAAAAACGGAAAGCAGTGCTTTTCCATATTCGCACCCACAACCTGGAACAGCCTTCCCCTATATTTTCGACAGATCATAATAACTTTGACATTTCATCAGGATTTCACACACTGGGCTCGGCTCCACATCTCAGTATTTGTTTCTGGTCCCCGAGCAGACATGGAATTTGCGTGCGTTACACATTTTATTATTATTATATTATGTATTATAATTCAGCCAGATATGTAAAGTACACTTTGAGGAATCAAAATCTGCAAAGCCTGGAGGATTGAGACAGTCGAACAGGTGTCATGGGGCTCTGTGACATTTGTTTAGAAACTGAGGCCAAGCTTTTTATTCATATGTCTTAAATATATCACGAGTGCACAAATAGACAAGCTTTAAACGCAGTGACCTTGGGACCTTACTGCAAATTGCTTAATCTGTGATCTCTGGTAATAGCTTCATGACTGTCTTCAAAATCATGTACCGCGAGGATATGTTTTTTTATTGTAAATGAGTCACTATAATGTGTGATGACACATCCTTGTTATCTAGTTCGTGGGAGGTGCGATTGCCAAACCTGGAGAGATCACGTATCAGATAGCCACAACTTCCAATGATATGAGATGTTTAGTGGGTACAAATACAACATATTAAGGTCTTTTGTACAGGTGTTTTAATATGATCGTCCAGTATGCATAGCATTCATCGAAGCCCTTTGTTTTCCTTCTAAATGCAAAATATGCAATAATAAGCAAGTGGCCACATATCCCAAGAATGATCTCCTAAAAAGATGTCCTGGGATTCAATGAATCATTTAAGGTTAATGCCTTAAATTATTTTATTACACAAAATCGTTTCCTGTGAAGGATGTTATTAACGGACCAATATATGACTTCTGGTAAAATGTAAAATTTAAAATATAACATTTAAATAAGTTTCAGTAATACATATCATTTAAAATGCCTGTCCTCATAAGGACTTTAACATTTGTTTCTCTGCCTGAGTCTGGAAAAAAATATTTCACAGGGGCTACAACCTTTGCTATTTAGAGACATGCTGTGAGGTGTAAAACTTCATGATTATAACTTAGAACGGGATTCTCCAGTGCTGGCAGTGCCAGTTTTCAAAGCATGTCCATTGACAACATCATTAGCAGTGTGTGGTGCCAAGCCTTCGCCGTGTTAGGCTGAGTACATGATGGGGTGATATCGCGTGACTGGACGACATCAGACGGAACCGGCAGTTTTTGCTAAGAGTATAATAAGGGGATCGTGCAGAAGTACGCGGAGTTCAGTTAGGAGAGATAAGCGAAGTTGTCGAGTGAGAATCGTGAGAGAGTGTGGGGTCGTAAAGCGTCGTAAAGCCTCGTAAGAGATTCGCACCCATAGCGAGAGAGTTCGTTCGTGCGCCCGTGAAGTCGGCCGCGTTTGCTCGTTGTTCGCGTTCGGCGCGGCCGAATGAAGCGAACCTCGTTGGTTGAGATGGAGAGCCTTCCGAGTCCCGGTCTGCCTGTGCTGGAGAGAGAGAGAGAGGAAGAGTGGCCGCCAGCGCCAGCGCGATCGTCGCCGGGCCGTCAAGGTCAGCGAGAAGAACTCATCCCAGGGAAGTCCACGCGTCGCCGCAACTGCATCACTCGCTGACGTGCCATGGAAAACCTGGCTGCAATTTAATTACGATTCGTTAGCCTTTTAAACGTTAATTGTTGTTATTTTTTTGCAATAACATTACTGCCACTTGCAATTTTAGGCAATTTGTTGATCTGTTACCATGAACTGTTCAACAAGGGCTTGCTCATGCCACGTGATAATTTCAGATCAGAAAGTGTGCAAATATGTGAAGTGATGTGTTCCGATTTTGGACTTAAAAATAACTCTAGACCAAAGGAGTAAGTGTCTCGTGCAATGGATGTTGGTGCACGTTTCTGCTCTAACAATTGCCGTGTGTATATGTCGGCAAAATCCATTTATTCGCCTCGTCATAACTCATTTGTTTGCACCTTTTCTGCGTGAGCCCCGAGCAATGTGACACCTCCTGGCTTAGGGTGCTTGTGGTTGCGAGTCCCAACACTCTATGTGGACATCCATTAGGCTCAACTTAAAGAAACAGAATGACCATTTGCTCTCCATTTCTGGCCCATTTCATTGCCTAACCTTCATCATTCTATTAGTTCGCTCATATTGATTAAAATAGAGACCTAGCACTTGCAGCTTCGAGAGACATTTTCCTTGCAATATTCATCAATTTGCCTTTATATTTACGGTTCTCCAGAAAGCTATAAGTTATTAAACTCGTGAAAGCTATTTGCTTTTTAAAAGACTTAAATACTTGTATTTTTGACAACTGGTAAAACTCTTTCCCCTTTTTAAAACTTGCTAATGGCAAAATGGTACCCATTGTGGGCATGGTGTTGTATGTGCATGACTAAACGAAACACATTTTCAAATTACGATCGCAGATTTTAAAAACAATTATCCGTGTTGTTTAAATATGTTACATTTAATATTACAGTATTGTTAACTCATCTCATTGTCAGAAACCGCTAAATCCTGTACGGAGTCGCGGTGAGCCGGAGCCTATCTCGGCAGACACAGGGCGCAAGGCAGGGATATACTCACGATGGAATGCCAGTCCATCACCGGGCACTGAGGGCAATTTAGTCTGCGAGCCAATTAACCTATGCAGCCGCATGTTTTTGGACTGTAGGAGGAAACCGGAGTGCCCGGCGATAACCCACGCGGACACGGGGAGAGAACATGCAAACTCCACACAGTAAGGCGCCCGAGCCGAGATTTGAGCCCAGGACCTTCTTGCTGTGAGGCGACAGCACTACCCCACTGGGCCACTGGGCCACCGTGCCGCCCGTATTGCAAACTGCGGTGAACTAGCGTCGTCACATCTCGGCTATTTAATAATAATAATTATTATTATTTCACTTCTAGAGCGCTTTTCACCCGAAGGTCACAAAGCGCTGCACAGAGCCGTGGAGAGAACACTGTATCAGCAACAACAACGACGTATGAACAGCTAATCAACAATAATAACGGTTTACAAGCAACAGAGTCTCTCTCTAATTCGAAGGCTTTCGTGACATATTATCGATGAAGTCCATGTTTTACCTGCCTTGCACCCTGTCCGCCGGGATAGGCTGTGGCCGCCCGCGATCCTGTACACGATTAAGTGGATATTGATAATGAATACATGAATGTACATGAACACTAATTTGCCAAAGTATGTTTAGGGCTATATTTAATAGCTGCACATTGTATGATGTTTTAAAGCTGATTACACGATTGTAATAACATGTCAAGAGCACTCAACATAATTTACACAAATTATTGTTAATATTGCATCTGTGTTAGAGAATGTTTCAGTGTGATGGTTAATTAATTGAGTCATATGTGAATGTCTCCTGGCTCTGTCAACTTCACAAACTTGCAATGACCATTATGGTGAAGTATGGTCGAACTAGCCCCCTGATTGTACGACACAGGGAGGCCTTCATGCAGCAGCGAACTGACAAAGGGGAATAACATGTTCATGTTATTTGGAGGCTGTTCAATAAGCAGTGAAATAGCATGACACTCCAGTATATCGTAAACTCAATTGTAAATGCTGATTTAAAAAAAAAAAAATCCTTAAATCTTATAAAAATGTCACCAGCACTTTCATATACCAGTACAGATGTGTTGCTAATATGATGCTGAAGTAAATATGAATGCTCATATGCCTGTGTTGAGTGAAGTATTAATAATAATAATTGAATGTATTAATGAAAATTAATCTACACTTATTTGCTTGAGATAGTCATCAATCATCTTGAGTAACAGGAGCCCTAGCTTTACATTTGTTTATGTCTGGAGCATTTTTTTTCACAAGGTTTTTATTTGGTAACTCAATGTGTTTGCATTGAGCTTAGGACTGAGCACAGTGGTTTCCTGTTCATGTTTAAGAGCAAAGCTGAGTTACCAGATGGGTGAACTTGGTGGGCCACGCATCTAATCCAGCCCTGTGGATGCACGATTCAGATTATCACACAAATATTGGCAAACTCACCGTACCATACCCTGGGTCGCCAGGAGAAGGTGGCACAGCAAAGAGTGTGATTTAACCTGTTCCGTCTAAATCGGATAGTGTGGGTTTTCTCATGGAGAAAACCCACACTTGGCCAATAATTGGCCAATTAGTCTTCAATACATAGAAGACCCCAAACCTCGGGCAATAATTGGCACTGGCTCATCGAGTGGCTGCCTTCTTGCTTGTTTGGTTTCTTGTATCTGTGATTCATTTAGTCTCTTCAAGATTGAGCAAAACTATATGCATTGCAATTAAAAATTTTGCTGTTTACAGTGATATACTTTAACCTCTCTATCATTGTACTGTTTCAGTGTTCGGAAATCTACAGAAATTCTGTGAAGTAGTAACATTGTGGACAGTCTGTTTTATTAAGGAGTTATTTGTTCGTTTGTTTTATGATACAGTATTTATTGCGGAGGTCTGCTTTGCCCGCATGAATACAAAACAAGAGGCCATGGCAAAAGAATAATGGGATGGTGGACGTCTGTGAGCAAGCATACTTACAATTCAAAATCACAGCAACAGGAATCATATTGATAGTATTTAAATAGGAAAACGCAGTACTGAAATGAGCCTAAGGATGAATGTTTTTAATCAGTATATACCACCTGCTGTGACATATGGTGGAGAAACATGGCCATTAACAAACAAACATTGAACAAAGTTGAAAAGTGTGCAAAGGAATGTGACGATTTTGCCAGCCAGGAATTCCTTTGAAAATCAGAAAGAGCAATACGTGTATTAGAGGCAATGCAGGTTAGTGACACAAGTGGTGTTGGGCAGGATACTTCACTCGAAGGAGTAACGACCAATGGTCAAGAACAACGAATGAGTAGCAGCCAAAAAATGGAACACGTTCGAGGAAATGGAGCAATGCAATCGGCTCGTGTGCAGGTGCTGAGTGGGATTGCCAAATCGCTGGATCATGAGAGGTGGTGACCGCTTGGGGATGTCCTCATCCAGCAACGAATTTACTTTTGTCGAGCATGAAGATGAAGGCATTGTCGTGTAACGAAGCATGGTAATAAACATCTGCCATTGAGCAGAGAACACACAAAAAAACACCCCTTATGAGTAAAGTAATGCAAACTATTACGCTTTTAAATGGCTGAAAAAGTACCAGCTCAATAATTAACATTCGCCATTTACAATCTATTGGCTGTATAATATGTAAGTAATAAATTATCACTTTAAAGTATCACATTGTAAAGCATAACTGCAATAACATGAAACATGGCCAATAACAGTGATGTGTTATTAAGAAAAAGACCGCAGATTAAATTTATAGCCAGTTGGATTTTTTTTCCAAAGACATGTTACTATTCTTGCTACATACATTTCCATGCAATTGCTAAAGCATACTCTTGATAATATATTTTAATCCTGTAGATATTTTTGATTCACCAAATAGTACAGTAGTATGATTTTGTCAAGTAATTTCAATTTTAATCCAGATTATCAAGCATTATATTTTTAAAGCAGTAACATTACACAGTTCATAAATGTGTAAATATGGCAAGACAAGTGAAAATAAAGCCACCTGATCCAAACATTCAATCTATCTGTAAGTTAATTTTAAACTCTCATAATAATTATTTAACAGACGTCCTTATCCAGGGCTACTTGCATCAGCAAACACATATCGCTTAAAAAACATAAATGAATACAAAATAAATAACACAAACTACCGGTTGCCCAATATTGGAAAGCGTCTAAGTATTGTTTCCAGATCTGTAAGTAATGATTATACAGATGTGTTATGAGTAGATTCTGAAGTGATGTGAGTGACTCTGTGATCTTGATTTTACTGCGATGTGATTCCACCATTGTGGGGCCAGGGTAGCAAAGCAGCGAGCCTTAGAACCTGGAGAGCAGAAGTGTGGAGCGACCAAACGACCAGACGTTGCAAAGCGGAGAGAGCGAGTGGGGGTGTATGGGGAGGTAAGTGGAGCAACGATAAAATGGAGTAGATAGATGAAGACAATGATGTGTAAGAACCAAGATTTTTATTTTGATGCGTGCTGCCTCTAGCAGTCAATACAGAGAGAGAAGACGAAAAGTGGAGAAGAGCAAAGACTAGGTGTACAGCGGAATTTAGAATAAGTTAAAGTGGACAGACAGCATATGCAGGTAGACCAGCTAGGAGACAATAGCAATAGTCCAAATGGGATAGAACTAAAGCCTGGACCAAGAGTTCAGTGGATTCCATGGTAAGAAAAGGGTGGGTTTTTTGGATGTTGAATAAGTGAAACCGGCATGTACAAATTAGATTGGAGATGTATAGATGACATGGAACACAAAAAATTAGGGTGACACCGAAGTTCCGGACGTACGAGGAGGCGAGAAACAATTGTTCGAACCAATATAGATAGAAAAGGAAGGATCGGGTGGAAGAGGTGAAGAAGACGGAAGAAAAAGGACATCTGTTTTTGAAAAGTTGGTGCTCACACATCCAAGATGAAACGTCTGACAAATATAAAGAAATTCTGGAAGATGCGTCAAAGGTAGCTGAAGGGAAAGAAAGAGCTGGACATCGTCGGCATATCGGTGATAATTAAAGACTAAGGAAGTGATCAGTGAGCCAAGAGAGCGCATATACAGCGAGAAAATCAGAGAGGGCCCAGTACTGTATCTTGATGAACACCAGTGAGCAGTGAGTGGGAAGTAGATGTTGAGTCGTGCCAGACGCTCTATAGGTGCGATTAATGAGACAGGAAGAGAATCAAGCGCGGGCAGTTTTACTGATATTTTAGTCCGACAATATATAACTGTACAGGTTCATGTAATGTAATAATTTATCCCATGTTATTTTTCCTACCAATGCCTGTTCATTACTGGGGATTAAGGCATGTCACTTGAATATTTACAGTGCCATATTTTCCGACCACTTATGATTTGCATTCCCCATTGAATACGATGACATATTGCAGATGGCAAGACATTTCTTTTTTTGCACGATAAAAAGCGCCTGTGAGAGAGTGTGAGGCACTAGTGATCCGACTGTCTGCTTTTATCGTTTTTTTTTAAAATGCAGTCTGCCGCATTGACGATACATGGCAGCCAGCGTGAGAATGGTGGGGGATGAGCCGGCAGCAGCGCTAAGGACGTTTGCTTCTTTCAATGCTGTGAACTTGATGGTCTTTGACAGTTACGTCCACATTCTTTCTGCATGGGCGTTTATGTGCTCTCTCAATTATTTATTTACGTGCTTACTCGCTCCCTCATTTGAATGTGTGACGGGAGCCGTTCTTGTTTGGGTGTAGTTCCTCTGTTCAAGCCGAATCGTTTGGCTTTTGTACGGCAGTCATTTTCAGATGAATACATTTCCAGCAGTTAGGCTCATCTCGAGCATTACAACATACATTATCTTAGCTTTTATTTTGTGACTTTCTCATGGATACTAATACCACATGGAGCCAGAAAAATTGGCATACTTTATGAAAGGTCAAAAAGCTGCATAAATAAGGGTTTCATTAACGTATTACTGACGTGTGATAATATTTGCTATTCGTATCATTTGAAGTGTGGTGCCAAGCCTCGCACCATGCCAAGTTAGATGCATCTCAGCGCCCGTGCCAGAGTGAAAGGGCGGTGTTCGAGTTACAGCGCTGCTGTGATTGTACAGAGCCGCGGGTCAGCGCTGCTCCGTGGAAAGTTTTAGAAGGTCGGGGGGTATAAAAGAGGTGAACGAAGTGGGCGTGAGGTTGTTGGAATCGTGGATGGAGTGAACCTGTTGTTGCTGTATTGCTGCGTTGTTGGATTCGACGTGTTACGGAGAGGTACGCGTTGTATTTACGAGTTTGGGTGGCGTTAATAAACCGTCGAGTTTTCTAATGAAGAGAGCATATCGTCCTGCTATGCCTGTGCTGGAGAGAGAGGAGGGCGTCCCCACGTCGGCACGGTCATTGTGGGAGCATGGTGAGAACGATCCGGATCAAGAGATCCGCATGCTGCCCAACAGAAGCATATATTGTCACTTTTTAGTGTATATTTACATCCAATGGATGAAAAAAGCCATTTTAACTTTAATATGGAGGCTTTCATGACCAATGTTATCTATAAAATCCATATTTTGGATAAGGTCATGTAAAAAAATGTGTCGTAAATCCTCCTTCACCCAACATAGCCAATCAGTAATGCTTTGTCACGTGAACAGAGCCTGCCAATTCTTTACTATCTCAGCACACCGGTGCATTAGAGAGCAAACCCACAACATATACTACGAAATATGACAGCTGATAATTGCAAGCAGTGACATTAAGTTCTCACACCAATTTGGGACACTCGTCCCAAATTGTCCTATCCAAAATATAGATTTTATGGAAAAAAAGCCTTTTAATTCATATTCATCTATATCATACACGTGATTCAATATTAAAATTGCGTATAGTAACTGCATTCTGCCATTGGAGTTTGCAGCGCATGAACATTCTGATGGTAGAAGTATATTCTGTGGTATATGGGCTGAAGTGGAACATATTTAAAAGGCGTATTTATATGTCCACTTAAAATATAAAAATCCATGGTAAATCAGTTTGTTTCTGCGTGGACAGTGGAAAAATGGATTTGCCAGTTATTTATGATTTCACATACTTGTTGTCAATATGTCATGCTTAGTAATATGACCTTGGCATTTTTGTAGTCGTCTACGTTTATCGGAAAGCTTTTCTCATGTCTTTTAATAGCTCTCGTATTTACCTTATCTTACAATGCTGCAGATGCCCATTTGTCCTGTTGGAAAAAAATATTTTATTTTAAGTCACATCTCTCATCTCTATATTTTTTTAAACCAAAGCCATTGAGACGGAGGGGTGCCATTATTAATTGAGGCATCAATTTGTATTTTTTTAAATCAATTGTTTTTTTTATATATCGTTGGTATCTATGAAAGATTTAAAAGAACAGCTCTTATGTTAACTTATATGCCTATAATTGAATTCACAAGCACTGGAATCCATCACTGAGTTGATGTGTTACTCAGACTATCCTGTTTCACCTTAATTTGTCACTAAGAATAGCTACAGTTTTTTATTGATGCTTGAAAATGAAAGTTTATTTGCAGTCATCCAACCCTCTGTCAAGCCATAACTGTATTTTTAGTATATCATAGGCATCAGAATTATAAGTAGAAGGTTTGACATTCAGCTATTATCATCAGTAAATTAATCATTGCTGCAACCCCCTCCCCCCCATGTTTTGAAAAGTAAACATTCTGTTATTCTACTGCGTATTACTCAAACTTAATTGCAGCATAAATATGTACTTAACTCCTTAATTAGTCACTTATTGGATTTCGCGTTTTAAAAGCAATGTCTATCTCATTAAAACAAAAATGAGCATTATCAACAATGTGGGCATTAAATCACGTTCAATTTACAGTTATCCTACAAGACCTATTATTATTTCTCAAAGCCCGGCGCCTTTGTCCACCCACCAGTGTTAATGGCCACATCGCACATAGTCAGTGAAGAGGTCACGTGTGGTGACCTTAACCCCACGGAGTCGCCCCGACACGGGTGCCCCGGTGCACCCGTCCTGGCACGGCGTGAGGTTTGGCACCACAACCAAATACCCTCGAGAGTTCACTCTTGTGGAGGCCTTACTGCCAATAGTGGCATCAGCAAGGAATGTTAGAGCGCCAACTTTATTTGTTAAATTTCTAGTCTAAACGATATAAAACTTGGGTAAATTATTAATATCACCTTTGCTTCTGTCTACAACTGCACACTGCAGAAATGAAGCTAAATCAGCTGTAAAGAAGTGTCTTCCTTATCCGTCAACAAAATTAGATCTCGATTCTATTGAAGTATCATACAGTACAGCAAGTCTTTACATACCGTTGTTTCGCAGAATGTTATTTTGCTTAAATATAGCCAATACATTCGGGCATATACATTTATACGATGTTGAGCATTTGCTATTTTCTTGTTTTGCAACGGCAACAACGGTGAACCTTAACTTTCGCTTATTTAAGATTCGCAGCACGAAATAAGAGCTCGTGCGAGCAGCGTTCAGTTCCACTGCACGTGTTTTGAGATACAAACTGGCGAGCGTGGCGCTGCTGCCGCTGCTGCCGCTGCTTTACTAATGAGGCCCCCTGTGGTCCAGGTGCATAACGCAGGTATAGATGTGTGTGTGTGTGCGTGGATATGTGAGTGTATTAACGCTATGGGTACTTTTTTTGCCTGTTTACATATATAAGATCACAACAGGTTTTACCGTATCTGGCGATTATGCAGGTGTTAAGATCTTAACAACTGCATAATTGCCTGGCAATTATGCAGGTGTTAAGATCCCAAACACCACAATAGACACATTTTGCAATGCGTCCAGTTTGCAAAAGCCACACATACTAGTGGCAAAGTATGCAAACAGGTAGCTTTGATAACCTATGCATTGTCCTTCACCTGACCGACCTTCACCTGGCAGTGGCTTCCTTTTCAGCCTATTTGCCGGTGTCAGCCGTTGCCAAAAGGCAGTCAGCTCAGGACAATGCAGTATCAATGCCGTATAGCTTAGGTGAAGCTGTTAACGCTATGGGTACTTTTTTGCCAGTATACATATGTAAGAGTAGGACAGGTTTTACCGTATCTGGCGATTATACAAGTGTTAAGATCTTAACACCTGCATAATCTTATATATGTGAGTGTATGTCGGCGAGCCTCCAACACGTCACCGTGGCCTCAAGGTGCACGTGGCCTGGCACAGACGCCGTGTTAACGTCACGTCGATTGGCGGTTGTTGTTGCTTTATACACCTATTTCGTGTTACTCTATTTTTTTATCAATGCAGTAATGCATTTGTATTTATTTGCTACTTTTAAACTTTTTTTTTCTGCTAAAAACTATATGCTAGAAGGGAACTTCTTACTTTGCGCCTTTTGGGAAAATTCGATCCGTTCAAACGTTGGTTCCCTTAAAGTCGAACTTTACAAAAGGGGAACGACAATGTTAAAAAGGGCTTCAGTATTCTATTATAACATTGTGATGAATTTAGTGACCTCTAGTGGCTACACAGATGATGTGAACCCATTACGTAACCAAAACGTCACTGACCAGTTCCTGCTTAATAGTGTATAGGGCCGTGGGGCGCCGGAGCCTATCCCGGCAGACATTGTGCGCAAGGCATAGTTATTCCCAGGATGTGACGCCAGTGCCGTTGTTCTTGACGTGCCGTTCCCTCCGCAGTTCTGTGCAGCGCTTTGTGACCCTCGGGTGCAAAGCGCTCTATAAATGCAATCATTGTTATTACATCGGAGAGCACTTGGGGCAATTTACTCAGCAGGCCAATTAACCTAGGTAGCAGCGTGTCTTTGGAAAGTGGGAGGAAACCGGAGTACCCAGCGAAATCCCAGGTGGACACGGGGAGAACCTGCAAACTCCACATAGGAATCTAACCCGGGTGTTTTTGCTATGAAGCAGCAGCGCTACTCACTGCGCCACTGCGCCTGCCGCAACCAAAACATGATGTTCACAACTATAAGTATGTTCGTGTCTTGCGAGCATAATGATTTATATTGATCGTTGAATCGATCATTGCATATGTGCGAGATTAAAAATAAAATGTTACTTGAGGTGGGTTAACGTTTGCTTATCATTTACCTGTGGTCTTGCAAGTGTATGAAAGAATATTGTCTTCGTTAAAGAATAGTGTATTTGTGTGTTCCAAATTCAGCGGGATGTACGTTCGAATGCCTGATAGAGGAATTAACTTCCGGATATTGTCGTCTTGAAAAACAAAGAGTGATTTTCGTCCAGCAATTCAAGCATGAATTGTAGCACTGCATGCTATTGTCTAATATATCATATTAAGGCAATAGGGAAGAATTGTTGTATTGTTATTTCTAAGAGTTATTGCATGTATATAAGTGTACAGAATACTCTGTAGGACTATATTATTGAGTATATATTTGTACCGTAGCTTACATTCTGCAGACTTCATAAATTGCTACCACATATTCGCTTAGTGTTCCTATAGAACGAGTTCTGAGTGATCTTAAGTTTCCATCTGATGAGGTTGTGAATAAAACAAAATCTAATTGCGGTAAGAACTTAATCGCTCCTGGATAGGTTGATTGGCTCGGAGACTAAAATTGTCCCGCAATGCCCGGCGATGGACCGGCGTCCCGTCGTCGGGTGTATTCCTGCCTTACGCCCTGTGTTTCCGGGATAGGCTCCGGCTTCACCGTGACCCTATATAGGATTAAGCGGTTTCAGATAATGAGAGAGATGAGAGACTTAATCTTGATGTGTTCAATTTAAGCATGTGACTTTGATTAGTTTTTTGATCTACGACAAGCGAAACTATGATTTGTGCATGATGCTAGTTTTCTGCAGTAATGGAAATATAGTGACCGCATACTTTTTATTTTTTATTTCGTATTACAGATTATCGGCAAACATTTTAAGTGAATGAAAAAAATAGCGTTGGCTTACCACAACATTGACATCAAATACATTGTATTAATATAGGTTTTTACAGCTCCATGTTTGAGAATTTCTCTTCTTCGGTAAGATGACGAATGCTCGACATGACGATCCGAAAACAATAGCTCTTGAAAGCAGTTCTCATCAAATACATTCAGACATTCATGGGCAAAAACCGGTATCGCATATATATGTATTATAGCCAGGGACAAATTAACACTGGGGCTTTAGGGGACAACAACGCTGATCTTCAGACGTTAAGGGCCCTTGAAATCGATTAAATGCAACACTTGCACTGTGATTAATTCTATAAGTAATTGGGTCATTAAAGACACAACATCACAATGTGTATTGCTCATATCTATACGCGTACATATACATTTTGATAGTTTTACCCGTGGTTTAGCTTTAGAATTAATAGTTCTTTAAAAAAAACCGATACAGCAAAATTGACTAACAATGGATTGTTTGGCCTTGGCAATGGGTAGTAGTAAAACAATCAAAAGAAGGCATTAAATGCACTGTGAGGGCCTCCAATTATAATAGCCTGAGGCCCCGATCAAACCTAACATGGCACAGACTTGAACCCTGATAAACCTCGTTATAGTGAAAATATATTTTGAGAAAAAAATTGCGTACTTGAGTGTTATTTTCTGGAGTGATGACATTGATTCGCGTTAACATAAAAAAACGTTGCTATTAAAGTGACAGAAATTCTTTTTAAGACGTTTTGAAAGACAATGTATCATAATTTTAAGGGCATTGATTGAATAGCAATTGTATGGATATTTTCATAATATTACTGTCAATCTACCTGCATGCATGACCTTGCAAATAAGTATCCATATGTTTGTACTGATGTAGGTTTTCATGGCTTGATAGATAATTATTGCTTCGAAAAGCTGTTGTTTCTGGATAGCTGTGTCGATCGCTCCTTCTCTCTCCTTCACGATGTTTCACCTCCACAATTGGGTGGCAGGGGCGGCACGGTGGCCCAGTGGTTAGCGCTGTCGCCTCACAGCAAGAAGGTCCCGGGTTCGAATCTCTCGGCTCGGGTGCCTTTCTGTGTGGAGTTTGCATGCTCTCCCCGTGTCCGCGTGGGTTTTCGCCGGGCACTCCGGTTTCCTCCCACAGTCCAAAAGCATGCTGCTGCATAGGTCAATTGGCTCACAGGCTAAATTGTCCCCGCAGTGGCCGGCGATGGACTGGCGTCCCATCGTCGGCATATCCTTGCCTTGCGCCCTGTGTCTGCCGGGATAGGCTCCGGCTCACCGCGACCATGTATAGGACGAAGCGGTTTCAGACAATGAGATGAGATGAATTGGGTGGCATTTTTAGGCGTTCTGTGGTTGGTTGAGTCTGTGTGTGTGTGCTGTTAATATGTCAAGTCACTCCCTTCCATTACATCGTTCCCTTATAGGAACAATGGAGGGGGGGAAGATAAAAGAAAAGCATTAAACCCACAAGACAGCAGAATTCCCAGGCTTTACGGGCTACCGAAGATTCACAAAGAGGGGACCCCGTTCTGATCAATACTAAGTGCAATTGGATCACCAAGCTACAAATTCACCAAATACATCGCCCAAGAACTACAACCCAGAGTGGAGCTCACACCTTCATATATCAAGAACTCAAGGCAGTTTATCGAAGTATTGGAACATCACTCTCAACAGAACGGATCTGCCCGTCAGTTTTGATGTGGTCTCCTTATTTGCTAAAACATCCATCAAAGAAACCATCAAAATTATTGATAAACAGTTTGACCAGAGGTTAGCAGAGCTGGCGAATATATGCCTCCCAACAACCTACATCAAGTTTGATGGTGAGTTTTACCAACAGAAAGAGGGTGCAGCAATGGGATGCCCAGTCTCACCTGCAGCAGCCAACCTGTATCTAAGTGGTTTTAAACAGGGAGCCATGAACTCATCTATACTGAAACCCACCCATTGGTATTATTAGTACATTGATGACACATTTGTTATATTGCCACTTGGAAGACAAGCTCGAGTAATTCTTTTGTTACTTAAACTCTATACACTCAAACATCAAATTCACTATGAAAACAGAGGAAAACAGCCAAATCCCGTTCCTAGCCGTACTGGTGAAAAGAAACACAAATGAGACGCGTAGCCACATTGTATCGAGGAAGACAACACATACTGACAGGTATTTACACACAGAACCCCACCAGCACCGAAAACAGAAACGGGGGTATCTGCACACCTTAACCCACGGATCTTAAACAATGTCAGACTAACAACATCTAAAAGATGAGCTACAACATCTGCGACAAGCACTACTCAGCAACTGATACACAACATAGATCCAACATGCCATTAGGAGAGAACCACGACAGCAAAACTATGAAAATGAGGAGTGACACACCAAAATCTGTGCTTCTTTGCAATACGTGAAAGGGACCACCGACAATCAGTAAATATCTGGAGAAATACAAGATAAAACCATCTCCACAACGCATCAGAAGATACAGGACGCATTCAAATCACCCAAAGACCAACTGCCATTACAGCCAGAAGGCGTGTATTGCATTCTTTGTAGCAACTGTAAAGGAGTGGACATCGGGCATACAGGAAGATTTCTTGCTCACACCACTTCTGGTAGAAGGTCCTTGACTCTAACGAGCTCTAAACAGCCCCCAAGGAACATATTTGGCTTATACGTTATGCCCGCCAGCCTCTATGGAAGATGTGTGAGTACCCCCACGGGAACTGCGCTTGACTAACTGGTATGCCCGTTTATACTGCTGGGTGGACAGATGTGGCGTTACACATTTTACGTGGTGGGCGGCGCGGTGGCCCAGTGGTTAGCGTTGTCGCCTCACAGCAAGAAGGTCCCGGGTTCGAATCTCTCGGCTCGGGTGTCTTTCTGTGTGGAGTTTGCATGCTCTCCCCGTGTCCGCGTAGGTTTTCGCCGGGCACTCCGGTTTCCTCCCACAGTCCAAAAGCATGCTGCTACATAGGTTAATTGGCTCGCAGGCTAAATTGCCCCGCAGTACCCGGCGATGGACTGGCGTCCCATCGTCGGTATATCCTTGCCTTGCGCCCTGGTCTGCCGGGATAGGCTCCGGCTCACTGCAACCCTGTACAGGACTAAGCGGTTTCTGACAATGAGATGAGATGAAAATAAAAGGCGAGAGAAGACGCAAGGGAGTTGGTATTAATGTTTCCTTTGGATGCTTTTTGGGGTACCAATATATTGTGCCTGCAGTATGGTGGTGATGTATCATGGTCATTATTTAAAGTGCTCAGTATGGGAGAGAAGAATGAGCGAGTCCATAGACGTGATGGGTGAGAGTGTCCGCTGAAGTGTCATGTTTTATGGAATTTGCTGCAGCTGTGCTCCATGTTGCTGCTATAAAATAACGAAAAAACCATCTTTCATGCTGTACTTTCAGTTGGATATTCTTGATGGAAGAAGTGGATTTTTAAATATATTTTATTTGTGTTCTCACCCATTGAATAACCATTATGGGCTAAGATGTTTCCGAAAAGAGTTCTGTGGAAGAACTTTTCATGTTTCATAGCATTCCTAGAGGTCATGCTTTGGCCTGGAGGGGGGGGGAGCGGGTGGGGGGGGGTGCTTGGATGTGGTTAGATGGCGACTTAGATGAAAACCATCTTCATCTTCCAATAGGGCTTATGGGAGAGCCTGCTGCGTGAATATGTGGCGCAGGAGACTGTCTCTTATCGTCTCTGCCTGTGATGAGTAACAGAGGGTACCTGGCGGACTCGTTGCCTGACATACTGGAGGAGGAAGCTGCCACAGCTGGGCTGAAGTCTAATCATTGGACATTTGACTGCTATGGGTACTTTTTTGCCAGTGGAGTTGTAAAAAAATAAGAGGCTTTAACCAATTTTTTTGGCAATAATAGTGTTAAGTTCTTGAAAACACGTGTAGTCACGTGCAAACACAGTAGCTAAAAACAGATTTTTCTGTTTTCACTGGTCGGTAAAGAATGTTAAACGTTTGGAGATAGATAAGAGGTGAGTTTCGTTAAGAAGTATAGCTTAGGTGAAGAGACCAACGCAAAGTATAATTCACTGAGTTTTGAATTCAGGCAGCAGTGCCATTATAGGATTAAGCAGAGTTTGTTCCTGTGCCCAATGTTAAGCATGTCATAGTTGTTCTTTCAGGATAGCCGTGTCGAGTGTCGTAGCTCTCTCATTTCCGACATTTTTGTCTCCCACGTTGGAGGCATCATCCGGGTTTATTGTGGGAGGCTGAACGTTCGAAATGAAAAGACAGAAGCGTTCGAATATCCTAAAATAAGAGCTATGGAGATAAATTTCACCCGAGCCTTTCTGTGTGGAGTTTGCGAGCTCTCTTTGTGTCTCAGTGGGTTTTCACTGGTTACGCCAGTTTAATCCCACCGTCTAACGATACGCTGCTGCCTAGGTTAATTGGCCAACTGAGTAAATTTCCTCCAGTGCCCTGCGAAGTACTGGCGTTAGATCCTGGGTATGGGCCCAGTTTGCATCCCTCTTGTCACCACAAAACGATTCGGAGACCTGTGGTGGGGGCTGGTGCATTACGCGCTGCCCTCGGCCGCGTGGGCCGACTGAATCGACCCTGAGATATCAGACGTCTGTGTTGACTGAGGAGACAGAGAGGGCTTCGCTCACCAGTCCTTGGATGCGGGCGAATGTGCCCGCTGTCACGGTTCCTCCACGGCATCTTCAGGAAACTGGGTGGTGCCGTTCCACAGCAGCACCATCGTGTGCGGCTGCTGTGCATCCTGAGCCGCGGGTGACTGTAACAGCATCGCGAACTTTGTCCTCGCTCAGGCGAGGCTAGCGATCTACAAGACCCGCAAGGAGCTGCTACAGGGTATCCGCGTTAGCGATGTCTAAAGGCGCGACTTGACATGGAGCACACCTTCTATAAAAATACCGGGGAGGTGGCCACTTTCCCGGAGCGCTGGGGCGTCGCTCTCTGCACAGACACTCAGGGGATCTCACTTTAATTTGTCTCCTTTTCTGCGGGTCTTACGGCCGCTCTCTAAGACCACATCTTTCTCTCTCACACTATCTGAAATTTGAATGCGTGTGCGTCATAAATTGTATTGAAGGGGATGTGAGTCACTTTGTGTAAAGGGTTGTACATATTGTATATTGTAGTCCTTGTATATTTTGTTTTGGAAAACTTGCTCGTAAAAGCAATAAAATCAGATGTAAAAGTCTGCTGGGATAGGCTCCGGCTCCTCGCGACTGTATACAGGATTAAGCAGGCACTTATAATGATGATATATAAACCTCGGGATAGCCGAGAGAGAGGAGCAAGGAGGAGTGTTCAACAGCTATCTTTATATAACTGTTTTGGTAAGCAATCATCATGCATTGAGCTGTGAAATCCTATAGCAGTATAAACCGTAATGTATAGTAATAGATGGCATGGAGAAGAGAAGAATCTGTTATTTTCAGACTTTTTCCATATTATTAAAATAATAGCGGGTGATCAACTTTCCATTCATGTTTTGTGATGTCATTTCCTTGAGTTGCCTCGAAAATAAAAATGTGGGATTGTATCTGTAATTTTACTGGACGCTAATGGGTCTGGAAGAGAGCCATGGCAGTGGCAAATTTGTTTTTCCGAGCAGCTGTTGGCTCTGTTGAGACCTAATGAGGCAGAACATAATTGTAGGCGCACCCTTTCCGTCTTTGCTCCCTGATGATGTGGAGATATGCGCCGGTGTGAATGAGAGTTATGCTGGCCAATAAGCATGACTATCCATCTGTCCAGTGGTGTCCACATGTGTCCCAGGTTTGTAGCGGTTCCCTTTATTTCAAAAATCTCTTCTCTCCACAACATTGAACTTTTACGCAGCAGAAAGAATTGCCTGCCTGGTTCCATGAGTGTGTACATTAATTACCAGGTCAACTCGATCCGATATTGATAGTTATTTTATAGTCAACAGAGTGGCCAAAGTATGAGGTTCGAAAGTTGTATTTTTTTTAGTGTATATGTGAAAGGGAATCTTTGCACTGGAAACTTACCTAACAATGTCCCGTTTTATCTTTTAATGGTGTTATAGTTATATAGTGGGCATACATCACTTGTGTTATTATCATGTGTGGTTGCTTGCTAGATTTACAAAGCCTGACCTTAGGTGCAGCTATATTATTTGACGGTGGGTTTGGAATGGCCACTATTTCAGAGACTTTCTCCTGACTGGATATTTGACTGTTTTATAATATGTATTTTAAGAACAAGAAGCCTGGCAGCCAGTTTTTTTTAATGAACAGTAAACAGCTCTATAACACTGGACTACACACAACATGAGGAGAGAACACCCACCACGGATTTAAATAACTCGACAAGCATTTATGAAATACAAATTAGCTGGTAAATAAGAGGCGGAGCTGGATTAAGTAAATTTTAATTCTAATGTTCTAGCAAGGCAATGGAACCCTTTCAAATGGACCCCCCCCCTCCCTTTCATTTTCCTTGGAAAGGAGTGACACGGTAGAAGGGAGTGACTTGACATATAAATGACAGTCACACACATGAGTCACCCTAATAACGCCTGAGGTGTCTTCAACGTGGGAGGCGAAACGTCGCGAAGGAGACAGGAAGAGTGGTCAACGTGGCTATCCCGAAAGAGCAGCTTTTGGAAGCAGTTTTGCCTCCAGCCGTCAAAAGCTAAATCGGCACAGAAGAGGGAAACGTCAGTGAAATAAAGTATGAGAGGAAACTTGAGACATCCTTTACGTCGATATATTTGAACTTAACAAATCATCACCTGGATCGACCCATCAAATAACGTTCGTGCCTTCATTTACTTACATGACAGATTTGCTTCACATATTACCACATATTAACACACCTCCTTTTACCTGCCAACTCTGTCCCCCCACCCTCATTTCCCCTCTTTTCCTAACATTTGTTGAATCCAGTGAAGGGTAATAAGGGGGGTTGTTAGTTATATAATAGTTAATTATTGCGTCGGATCTTTGGTAAAGCCATGCGGTGACCTGTGTCTACCAGGATAGGTTCCGACTCACCAGGACCTTGTAAATATTAATTGAGGAATGAAAACTGTGCACTCCATCAGAAGGCTCGTTCCCATGGCCGCGGTCGTGGTCTTGCGGTTCTCCGTCGTGTTCCTGCCCACATCCATTTGATTTCATTGCCGACCTTCCATGCATTCGAGTAGATGTGTCGAGATTGGAGGTCGACTCAACATGTGACGTTGGTGCTGCTCTACCACATACCTGGAGCCTCCACTTCTTTTATCAATGAATTGTCTGAGATGCTTTTTCAGCTGTGCTCCAGGTCTGAGATCACTCTGATGCTGGCAATTTCACAATTCATGTTGAATCTCCGAAGAGTTTTCTTGCAATGGATCTTATGGCCACTCTAAACTAATTTGGCTTCATTCAACATGTCACATCTGTCCTTTACAGATGTGATCATACTATGGACCTGGTTTGTTCAAGGGATATACCTGTAACCAACCTGTCTGTCACTGATCTTTGTCTGTCTGTTCACTCTACCGTGTGTTTAATCTCCAGGTACTGCCATCCAATTCTGAAATATAAATTCCATCACTCCAGATTACTTCTCCACTGGAATCAACAGTTCATTAGTCTCTGCCTCGGCTGACTGCTTCTGATGCGACAGTTCAAACTAAACAGCTCACTATCACGAATGCTGGATGTTTTGCCCACAATCAAATCACACTATGCCTCAGGTGGAAAACCATCCCTCTGGTATGCCGCTGAAGTCCTGGACCTCATGGTGAATGTACGTAAGGCCAAACGGACTTGGAAAAGCTAATACACATCTTCATCTCTTCACAAATCGAATGTTGCAATGCACTGCTCCCTGGTGTCCCTGCTTAATTGATCAATCGTCTCCAACGTGTGCAGAATGTGGCTGCTGGAGTCCTCACTCGCACACCCATCCATGATCACATATCCTCAGTGCTAGTGTCTCTTCACTGGCTACCAGATAAATAGAGAATTTAATTCAAGACCCTCCTTTTCACCTACAAGGCTCTCACTGGCGTTGATTTGACATACATCCGTGACCTGCCTCAGACACCCTCTTAAACACAACTTCGATCCTCCAATAAGGGCTTACTGCATGTGTCCAGATTGCACCTCTGTTCGAAGGGTGACAGAGCCTTCTTGTACGCTGCTCCCAGACTCTGGAACTCCCTTCCATCGGAAATTCGGTCAGCTGAGTCCCTGGGCATCTTCAAGTCCCCTCTCAAGACTCACTTGTTCCATCAGGCCTGGAAGTCCTCTGGCTAGAACTGTTGATGTTGCTCACCACTGTGTCCTTGGGTGATAGCGTGCTGTTAACCTGTGCAAGCTCAGGAACACTACTTTCTTCCTCAATTTGTTATTTTATGCCCTTCATGTTTTACTTATTTACTTTATTCTGATGTTGTTAAGATGCTGTTCTTTCCACAGCTGTGTGCAGCACTTTGTGACCTTCTGGTGAAAGGCACTTTAGAAATGCTAAATATAATAATTTTTATAACGAATGGTGTATTGTGGATTATTAATGAATTTATTAGTGTTGTGTTTTGATATTTTTATTACTTGTTTCAGTTATATTGTTATTAGTCAGTATAAGTATCAGTACCCACTTAATCCTGCACAGGTTCGCAGTGGGCCGCAGCCTATCCCTGCAGACAGAGGGCACAAGGCGGGGCTTTACCCAGGATATGACCCCAGTACATTGCAGGGCACTGGCATCAATTTACTCAGAGGGCTAATTAATTTAGGCATCAGTTTGTCTTTGGAGGGTGGGATGAAACCGGAATACCCGGCGATAACCCACGTGGACACGGGAAGAACATGCAACTCCGCACAGAAAGGCACCTCAGTCAGAAAACCGAACCCGGGATCTTGTTGCTGTGAGGTGACAGCGCTACTCATTGTGCCTCTGCGCCGCCTAATACAGCAGTGTAAAATGTATACATGACCAAATTGCCATATTGTTGGACCCAAGTGAGGGTCAGTAATATTCTCTGCAGCTTCACTATTTTATTGTTGGCATTATCAGGAAGGCGCTTTCTTTTGCTTTCTAATCGAAAGCGTTTGGACCCAGGGGAACAAGCAACCACCGTATGCTCGGCTGTATTCACCCTGTTGTATTGGAAGTGGCATGTCACTTACTCATTTCTGGCTCAGCTCCCCTACGGGGAAGCGAGATGTATAAAAGGCAATTAGAAGGCAAGAGACGTGCTTGAAAATGTTACTGGAGAGGGAAAAATCCCACACAAGAACCTAGTTTTAAGAAATTATTGACTACTTCGTGATAATGTAATGTCTCCAATGTAAAACAATTTCTTACACTGCCATGTGCCACAATCAGATTTTAGTTTTTATAGATAATTACTCACTCCCGGCATTATACTTCACCACTCGGTGCACCGCTCTCTCTTTGTCTCGTCACATACTCGACACCCTCGTCACTCCCTCCCTCGTTCCCAACCACGCGGAAAGTGAGCTCTTTGCCCCTTGCGCATCACCAACCCTGTGTACCCCCAGGCTGCCCTCGTTTCTCTCCCGTGCAGAGGACTTTTTGGTCCGCAGCATCCAAGAGAGGGCTCTTTCCCCAGCGCCCCCCCTCCCCTTGTTACTCGACTGGCCTCCGTCCTGCATGCAAATACCTTGGAGAGGGGAACCTGTCCCTTCTCTGGATTAAAAAAAACTGTTCCGGGTGATCGAGGCCATGGTGGGGTTAAACTAAATGGTGCTTTCACAACACAAAGTGGAACGAGCCTGGTGTGTGCTGTTCGTGTGGTGCGGGTGTTGAGACAGGATGAACACGTGCTTGCGGCGAGGATGCTCTCGGATCTATGTACTGGGGAGTCGGTTACCTGTGGCACCACAGCATCATTCGCATCTCCACGCCAACCCGACACATTTGTACCAAGCACCGCATCTAGTTGAGCCTTGATCGGAGGTGCTGCTTCCCTGCCAAACATCAAATAAAGCTGCGACAGCCCGGCGGACACGCATCGTCCTGTACCATAGCTCCACCGCCGTCCATCTGTGCATGCTTCCCCACTCCCGTGAAGTGTTTGTATGCCCCACCAGAGAGCCGCCTTAACAAATTGTAAACGTAAGCATAAGCCTACCCCTAGTTATACTCTTTTCCTTTATCATGAATTATAACTCGAATTAAGTCGATTATAATTCTGAGGTGGCTTTACGGGCTACAAAAATTCTTTGCTTCACACACTTCCCATCGACAGGCAGATTGCAAAGAAGGTACTATTGTACCATTAACAAAAAGACTGGTCTGGCAGGAAAAAACGTGTATATTACGTTCAGAGCTGCAGAAATTATTGATCACCTTTTATGGTACAATTTTTACTGTGCACCAGTTTACATCAGTGTTGTATACCTATCTACTCACGGCTTATCTATCTCTCTGTGTTATATTCGTTCAGTGTCTGCCAACCTGTGTTCAGAGCTATACTGCGAACGCTATGATTGAAGATAAATGGGTCACTTGGATTCCTGTAGTGTACACGTCAATTGAAGCCAATGCACGGAATTATGAATTGATAATTATTTACAGCCATGCGCAATACATGTCTCGGCCACACAATATACATACCCTTCAAAAAAAACATTACACATGTATTTACGTAATTGGAGCAGAGCTTATTTAATTATCTGCTTTACTTCCGCAGACAATTGGACGTGCGATATTAATCTCGAGGGGAAAAATCATAATTGCATTTCTAAAACGCCTTTCATTAGAGGATCACAAAGTGCTGCACAGAGCTGTGGAGAGAACATGTCAATAACAACATCAGAAAAGATCAATTGACTAAAATATGGCGCGTTTGTGAAGCGATGTCGCCCAAAATACCGATCAGAGATTAACCAGCCATCCGCCCAGGCTTGTTGTTGGGTGTTTATGGCCAACGTTTCGCTGAATGTGCTGGAAGCTCGCAGGGATTTCGAAGCTCCCAACACGTGTTCCGAAACACGACATTTGTTTACATTGCAAATCAGTGGCGAATGTACAATGGGCTGTATATGCACACGTGCAATCCTTTTGTCAATATACTGCTCTTTGAAGGCCTCCTCGACTGTTCCGTCGTGCAGGTTATTCGACCATACTTCACCACACTGGTCAGTGCAGACAATTAAAGCCGATAACATGGCAGTGGGGATACTTTGTTACATAGCCTGGGGATAGTGTAAAGTGCAACACTAGATGTTTCTGCGCTGTTATCGGATTCCCAAAATGTACTATCAGCCTATTGCCCGGCGATGGACTGGCGTCCCGTCGTCGGGTGTATTCCTGCCTTACGCCCTGTGTTTTCGGGATGGGCTCCGGCTCACCGTGACCCTATATAGGATTAAGCGGTTTCAGATAATAAGATGAGATGAGACTATCAGCCTATACCGGCCTATTTCATGAGCCTTCGAATGTGATTTTGGTTTCTGTTATGCATCGTGGTCACCCATATAAACATTGCACAGGTTTAATCCGTCTCGCTTCCCTGATATAATGAGATTCATTTCATTTCAGATATTTAGTTATAGGCTTCACAAACAATAGGAGTATCGAACGGGGTCTGGCAATGTTTCTTGGATAATATATCTAAAATAAGCTTTTACATTTTCAGATGAGATTGATACACGCCTTGAACGTACACAGGCCCACCAGTTTTGACGAATATGTTTCCATTTGCTTTATTTATGCTAATGCTTATAATTAATCATGTTGATAAAGGAGCCTCATGACAGCAATCATATAATAGATTTACTGCCCGAATGAGACTGCTCTTCTGAAACACTAAGCTAAATATAAGCATTGTAAGGCCATTATAGGTGTGACCGGCAGATAAGAAGAAGCCAGCCTACATTTTAAGTGGACTGGCAAAGTGTTTGCACGCTTTCCTTCCTACGACAGGAAATTAAAGTTACAAGATTCTGCTTTGGACAAGACTCAAGTGTTCACTCGCTTATCTGAAATGAGGCTTTTCCAAATTTAACCTCAGGAATAAAATAGGAAAACGGGCTTAAAATCTCTCTCTATATAAACGTTCCCCCGTTCTGTTTGCTTGCTTGATCACGGTAAACTCTGCCAAATCGCAACCAAATCGCACGGGACCTTCGCAGAACGACGGCACTCGATCCGAGACGGGTCTTTGCTTCTGTTTGACTTACAGTTGAACTGTCTTGATGTTATTGACACGACGTTCTCTACACAGCTCGGATTTGTACAAACCCCCCCCCCCCTAAAAATGTTGCTGATTTTCTGTTCTCTGTCGTTGTTTGCGTGCCGTTCTATCCGCAGCCCTGTGCAGCGCTTTGTGACCCTCGGATGAAAAGCGCTCCATAAATCCAATTATTATGATTATTTCATTATCACATTTGCCATCTGATGTTATCCAGCTTTCCTAGATAGTTGAATTGTGGAAAATGTTATGTATCCTCAAATTATGTTAACGCTCGAACTTATTTTAGAATGGACGTGATGAGTCTGTATGACATTGTTCAACACGGTGTGTTCAATTCTTTAGCCTACACAATGGAAAATTGTGTTCATGATACAATTTTAATTGGGTATTGATAGCTATTCTGAGAGTCTGCAGATGTCTGCAGGTTGTCAATTAGAAAGCAGAGTTTAGGTCCAAGAGCATTGACGTGAAACAAATATGCGCTATTGAGCACATTTTGTACGTGCGAATCATGCACAATGAGAATATCAATCAATTTGCATTGAATTGTCCAACCTTTTTGTGTTGGCATAACTAATATATTGGGGTTTTTTTTTACCCAATCATATAAAAAACATTGTCGTCTTAACTTGGATTGAGCTCAAAATGTCGAGAGAAAAAAAGATAAAATATTATGGCTGCAAGCAATGCTTTATATGCAGTCGGGATGTGTAAATGCTAAACGCATAGATAAAATTGTAGTATATGTTAATGCTACCAAAGATTGATTATTGTGACACTGTTCAAATTAATATCACATCCAGCTTTACGTTTTAATTCTGTTTTAATATCTCTTTCAAGTGTGTAAGCCTTACCCAATGTTTCCATCTTCAAGTTAATGAAATTCATCATCATCATCAATATTATACACTTAATACTGTACAGGGGCGCATCCTATCTTGACACAGTGCGCAAAGCAGGCTTATCTACAGGATGGGGGACGCTCGTCCATCGCAGAGCACTTGGAGTAATTTAGTCAGTAGGCCATTTAACCCAGGCAGCTTGTCTTTGGATGATGGAAGGAAACTGGAGTTCCATCGCGAAACCCACGTGAACACGGAGAGAATAATCAAATTTCACGCAGCGCAGAAAAGCACCCGAACTGGGAACTGGGAATCGAACCTGGGGGGCGGAGGGTTCTTGCTGTGTGGCACTGGGAAAGCATGTTTTAATGTAACTGTTGAGACAATGAGTGATACAGCCCGCTTAACAAGTATAATACAATTCAATGTAGAAACATTTCACAAAGCCTTATCGACTTAAACATGTATTGTCCTTGTTCATTACAGCTTTAATGTTTTATTAGCGTTTTGGTAAATATTAACGTATAATGGCAGAGTAATAACGCAAAATAATTTTAGTAGGGAAAGAGTAGATATGTGGCTGTTTATATTTTATGTAGCTGGAGCCTAAAGTGGATATCCGTGCTTGGAGCCAGGGTCAGACGGTCTATTTTCCAGTTTTATTGTTTGATTTCTTATCCTACTTGTGTTGCCATGTGGTCTGATTTTCCCAGGACATCCTTTTTGTTGTTGTTGAGGTAGCGGTCCTGTAAAATCTGCAAGTCTGCTTGGACATTACACGTCCCGGTTGTTGTCAGTTGTCCACCACTCTAGGAAATAGTCACACGAAGTCTTGCAATCTTCCATTCAGACACTCCTCTTCCCGTGATTATGGCCGGTTTTTTTTATACCTCAGAGATGGCGACCCTGCACCCAGCACAACCAGAGAAATATATGAAGTTGTGATTTTGCTCAGAAGCACTTGTATAGTTTTCAAAAATCCCCTTTTACACCCACATTGCGTAAGGTCATAGCAGGCATGACTTGCTTCAAGCGGGATTGTTTATGACTGGCTCCAGCTGTGCACGGTCTTACCCTCAAACCTAGTGAGAAGGAGTGATGTGGGGCCCCAAATACAACCATCCTGTGAAACATCTCACGTAACACATTGCATCCAGTCTCCTGGGCTGCATTGATTTTATCCCAGCTTGTGTACATTCTAATAATTCTTTTGCAGTCCAGATGTATTATATTGTACAATATTGAATGAGAATTGCAGTGTTGGGGTGTATCTGAGCAACATACAAAGCTGTCATCACAATTCGTGAATTGACAGGTTGTCTGTAATGCACCCCGTTTTAACTATTTTATATGACATTGCAGGACTTTGTAAAGTAAATTAGACCCACTTGATTCAAGTTGCTTATTTTATTATTTTAAAAGGCCAAGCATGATACACGCTTCGTTATTATACCGTATATTTATGACTTGACCAGATATGAAAGGTTAAGAAACTGTAATTGTTATTTTTTTAAACATTTGTAAATTTAAACCCGAGCAGTTGCAAACGGTTCTTCTGTTATATTAAAGATTGTATTAATGGCTCTGAACATGTAATGAAATAGCACACATTTATATTAAACTGCATCTGACCCAGTTTTGGTGTTTGTTGTGTTATACTGACTTTAACAGCCACAGTAAGTTGAATTTGGGTTTCTGTTACCCGCTCACGGCCTCTGATTTTGTAAATCCACTGATGGGTGATGGCCTCTACATGGGTTTTGCAGGATGTAATAGACATTTGAACGAGCTGCACCAGTCTCCACCCTTCTTAACGCCTGAGGTCGTATGAAATCATTCACATGCATGGCGATGTAGTGATTGGTGTTGCCCCAATTATTAGTTAAGTATCAGTACCTGCTAAATTCTGTACAGGGTTGCGAGGGGCCGCAGCCATACCTAGAATATGAATCCTGCACATCGCAGGCCCCCGTTTGAGGGGTAATTTACTCAATAGGCCAATTAGCCTAGGCAGTAGTGTCTTTGAACGGTGGGAGGAAACCAGAGTACCTGGCAAAAAAGCACGTGGACATGGCGTACCCTAATTATGTTTACAATATTGTTGAGTTTTTAATAACATGAAGAGCATAATATAGTTATAAATTGCTGTTATTGTACTAATGTATTGTGTAGTTTTGAAGATTGACCATTGTAAACGGTATAGTCTGATTTATCGATATTTATAGATAAAAAATAAGGTAAGTGACCACAACTTTAGCCATGATTTATTAACCTTTAAAAAATTGATTACATCCTTAATTGGGGCAGGTTGGATAAATCTATACAGTAGGGCATGTTGTCGTTTTCAGAAATAATGTTATTCTCACATACTAGAAACATGTGTTCATTAAGCAGTAGATTCAGTAGTTGACATTGCACGATTGGAACTTGTCACGTTGTTATCCACCCACCAGTTATATTCCCTTGTGTTATGCGGTGTGTATTGCAGACTATTACATCATTTCTATTAAGAGTTACAAATGAGGCGCTTAGAGCTAGGAAATTGCAAATTGAATGACAAACTAAATGTAATGTATATCTTGCACATGTATTAGGGATAATGGTGGTTTGAAATGGACTTACAATCTGCTGAGAGAACGGCACGGTGAACAACAAACGGCACCAGAATAGAAAATCAACAGCAACAAAAAAAAATTGGGTTTAAAAAAAATATACACAGCGTTGCAGAACAACAAGCAAAACATGATCAGACCTTCAACTACAATCTTAAAATGCTAAATTATCAGTGAATATAATACATATATTGGGAAATGGTTTAATTCAACATTTATAGTATAGTAATAATAGCACTTCTAAAGCGTGTATTATCTTCTCAGCATCAGCAGGTGACAGAATGTTGTGCAGTCTGGCTATATTTCGGAGATGGAAATAGGCTACCTTCGTCACTTTGTTGATGTGTGTCGCGAAAGTGTGAGGAATAAAGAGTCACAACTAGACTCCGGACTGCCTTAGCAACTTCAGTGGTCTGGTCGTCAAGCATCAATTGGATAGGTTCAGCCTTGGACAATTGGTGCGGGGTTCCGACAAGCTAAAATTCTTTTTAGTCACAATTTAGTTTGCGAAAATTTGAATTGAGCCAAACCTTCACAGTTGACAGTGAAGATAACATGCAAAGAGCAGATGCATTCATGGAGAACTCTGCGTGGATCTAGATTTGGATGTCAATGGCATAGCAATGGTAGCTGAGATTGAGGCTGCGCAGGATATGGCCAAGAGGTTGTATGTAGATGCTGAAGAGGTGTGGGCCGAGAACTGAACCCTGAGGAACTCCAGACAAAGTATCTCTGAGTTTTGTCCTCTGAGGCTGACAAACTGCCTCCGGTTGGACAGGTAGGAGCTCAGTCAATGCAGGGCATTGTCAGAGACCCCTGTACCCTCCAATCGCTCAAGTAAGATCAGGTGGACAACGGTATCAAAGGCAGTGCTCAGGTCCAGGAGGACAAGCATACTTGGCAAGACTTCATCAGCAGCGACGAGTAGGTCATCAACTACTTTTACCAGAGCAGTTTCAGCACTATGGCCGAATCTGAGCACAGATTTGAAGGGATCGAGGAGGTCATTGTTAAGAACATTTTTCTGGAGTTGTGCGGATATGGCACGTTCAAGGACCTTAGAAATGAATGGTATATTTGAGATGGGGCGATAATTATCAAGGATGTTACAATCGAGGCCAGGTTTTTTTTGTAGCAGGGGGGTAACTGCTGCACATTTAAATAGTGGGGGAATGATACCAGAGCGAAGTGAGTTATTAAACAGATTAGGGACAAACGTGGCAAGGAATTTGAAATTTGTTCAAATGATCTTGGATGGGAAAGGATCCAGGGAGCAGTTTGTGGGCCGAGATCTGGTAACTAAAAAAGAGACCTCGGATTCCGTTAATTCGAAAAATTTGAGGTCAAGGAAGGTGGAGGAACATTTATAACGGTATTGGTTGGTGATTGAGGCTAGGTAGAGATACAATGGGCTTCATTTTTTTCTGACAAAAACTAAATCAACTGATCCGCCCGATCTTTATTAGTGAAGGAAGGTGAGGGCAAGTTACTGGTTGGACGAAGGAGCTGATTCGCTATGGGTACTTTTTTGCCAGTATACAAATATAAAATTACAATAGGTAAAACCTATTGTAATTTTATATGAAGGAGCTGATTAATGGTCGAGAAAAGAATTTTGGGCTTGTCGAAGGTATCAGCCAAAATACTGGAAAGATGTCTGGTACGGGCACAGTCAAGTGCCTTAGGGTAGCAGATGAGCTGTTCCTTAAAGATGTTACCATGAACGTTGAGGCCAGATTTTCTATAAGTTCGTTCAGCCCTGCGTGCATTCGCCTTGAAATCCCCGAGTTCAGCAATATACCATGGGGATGGTTTTCTGTCTGAGACATAGCATGATTTTAATTGGGCCAAATCATCCCGTATGCTTAACAGCACTTTGTTGTGAGTTTCTGCTCTCGCATCCGAAGCAGAGTGAGCCGATTAGATGCTATTTTCACACTTTCAATCGCTGCACAGCCGTAGGCATCGCGCTCACTTCATGGAGTATTGTGTCACAGAAAAACAAATCCAATCGTAGTTGTACAACAAATCGATAATAAAAATGTGTTTATAGCCAACAGTGTAAGATTACTTGAATATTAATTCATTTTTCAACATATTACCTTAAAATGTGTTTCGCTATATTAACTTATTCAAAACGTAATATATCCAATATATATTGCCTGTGTATCGGATACAATCTGACACAGATTTGGTTTATGGTTTATCAAACATATATAGAGCTTCTGGTTAAATAATAGTGCTATGAATTCATCATAAATTTAGAGTATCATATGTCAGTCACATGTCAGACAATATCTAAGACTTGGAGAACGCTTTCTTTAAAACTGTATGGCGATAGTAAATATAGGAGGTGCTAAATGCATCTGTCGGCCAAGCAAACTGCTACCAATGTCTGACTTTGTTCAGCCAGTAAATGCCATTGGATGAAGAGCTCTGTGCCAAATGTGCATAAACTAATTCTACGCGATGGGTACTTTTTTTTCCAGTATACATATATAAACTAATTCTAGTTTTCTGCATCTGTCGCATTTTTATCTACCTGTCAAACTATCGCTTTATATTATGGCTGTATTGCTTGTATAATTGTACATATCTGTATGTCTGTATTTCTTCTCGCATCTCAGTAGAGGTTTAAAAAGGGAGGCCCCCTAAATATTTTATAATATTTGCACTTCGAGAGCGATTTTTACCCGAGGGTCACAAAGTGCTGCACAGAGCTGTGGAGAGAACAGCATGTCAGGAACAACAATGCCAGAAGTTCAATTGAAAATCAAATAATGGCTATAATTTAGAGAGGGACATAAAATAAGTGATGAAAATTATTGTTCAACAAACGAAGGAAGGAATAATTGTTCCCGAGCAGGTGCAGGTTAGCAGCGAGCCATAATCGAGGAGCAGGATCGAAGTTGTTTTGTTGAGGAGGGTGCCTGAAGTAGGTCACGGATGTGTGTCGGAGCAGCACCAGTGAGAGCCTTGTAGATGAGGAGGAGAATCGTAAATTCAATCCTATATTTAACCGGTAGCCAGTGGAAAGACACCCGAGCTGGGAATTGATTAAAGGACGTAATGGACCACAATTGCCGCAGGTTCCAGGAATAAAAATAAACATCTTAGAGTTAAATGGCCAGCATTCTTCTGATTGAGAATTTCTGTCCGTAGATGATCTGTTTGAATAGCTGTGTTGTGTGCCTTCATTCGTGATGTTTTGTCTCCCACAATGGATTCAGAAACGCCTGAGGATGCCTCGATATTGCTCTCCCGAAATAACAGCTACATGGAGAGTTTAGATTGGGTAGATTCACCACTAAAAGAATGATAGCAGATAGTAAGGAATAATGACGGAGTTGCAGCCAAGGAATGTAACATGTTTTTAGACAATGTTCACCAGGGAAATATGTGCTGAAAGTTGCTTTGTGTACAAGTGTTAGGTAGATTATTGCACCATAGGATTGTGACAGATGGTGAATGATTGGAGGAGGCCTTGATCCAGTCATGTATTTATCGACGCTGATGGTTAAGGTTTGTCTAATAAATAGAGTGTGGGTATTTGTTATCTTGGAACACTATGATAAGAGCTGCTACCCATGTCTGAGTTTGTGCAGCTAGTAGATACCATTGGATGAAAAGAGCTTTGTGCCAAATGTACTGTCATGCCATAATTACTACTCTTATAATGTTATATTCTCACAGAGACCCCACCTAAAATGCAAATAGTTCTGTGGTGCCCAGCCTCGACCGTGCCAGGCTACGTGCAGGTGGGGAGTGCATTAGGCTTCCCCTCCTCCCCCATGTCCATGCAAGTTGCCAGTGAGTCACAGGTTGCGGGCCGGAAGATGAGATAATGTTTGTCACCAACGCAGGGCGGCTAATGAGTAACCAGGGTGGCAGTTCAAGCGGGTGCATAAGTGATTATAAACGCGGGCGCGCGTGCGCTAGACGAGAGCTCACCCGAGAACTGTTGGAGGAGCCTCCGTGAAGATGTAGGGGAGTTCTGATGTGTGTGTGTGTGGGGGGGTAGTAGACCATTGTGGGCTGCTACCCGGTCGTATTTTGGGTTGAAATCAAAGCATTGAAAACATTCATAAGGCCTCTGCATCATCTATCGCCTCTGGTCTCTTGTCGCTGACTGGGTGAGTGCATCGCTGAGTGACGGTGAACCGCTATGCCGCCGCTGAAGAACCCCTGGAAGCCCGCGCCACATGGCCGCACACGCCACATGGCCGCACACGCCACATGGCCGCACACGCCACATGGCCGCACACGCCACATGGCCGCACACGCCACATGGCCGCACGCGCAAGTCAATCCCCGGGTGTCTGGCGGGGATTATGACTGAGGTCGACTCCCTTTGAGGGTTCCCCACTGAGACACCAAAGCTGCATTGGATTTATGAATGGTGCTACAAACCCTGGCTCAGGCGCCCTTTCAGGTTTTAACATCACCCTCTGACAAATTCCTCTCAATAAAACCTCATTCAAAGTGGCCACGTTGGCCCACAGAATATGATAAATAAACACGAGCTCCCCCTTGATAAAGCACTTCCATCATCGTATTATTTTAGATTCAAGCATCCCTCCACCTTTCTCACTCTTTTATGCAACGTGGTATTGGCATGCTATCTACACTTGAAGGGTATTTTTTTCATTTAAGGCAGCGATGGGCATTATGAATCGTTGGAGGCATTAAAATATTAAAGGTAAGATATCTCAGCTTCACAGGATGCTCCGTTTAGTAGGATAGATTTGTCAATGGTATCAAAGCTGAGATATTAGGACTCTTCAGTGGAACACCAAGATTATTTATTG
>JAZEWT010000006.1:21788808-21801323 GCA_036362905.1 Mordacia mordax | reverse complement strand
ACGTGCCCCCATGTGCATCATGTATACATTTACAAATGCAGCAGCAATTGTCCCCACCATCTGATCAGCAATTTTCCAGGCCACAGGCCATTGTGTGAGATATCCCACCCATATGAGCAGGTATCGGTTTCTTCTCAGTGTAGTTGGTAAAGGCCCCAGTACTGCCAGGCCACCAACTCATTAACTCGAGAGAGAACAATGGGGTGGGAAGGGGTTGGGGAGGGGTTGGGGAGGGCGTGGGGAGGGCGTGGGGAGGGATAGGGGGCGGGGAGGGGGTGACCCGCCGTGCTGGTAGTTTCCTCTGTGGCAAATGTTAAAATCCCCCAAACCCCGTCTTAATGTCCGCCTTCATATTGGGCCAAAATAATAATGGTACAAGGCTTCCAATGTTTTACGTTCCCCCAAGTGACGTATTTCATTGGCATTTACCTTATGTAACAATTCATATTGGGCCAAAAATAATAATGGTATAAGGCTTCCGATGTTTTACGTTCCCCCAAGTGAAGTATTTCATTGGCATTTACCTTTCGAAACAATTTTACCATTAGCTGCCTGGGACACTACCAGGGTCCATCGCTGGCACATCATATCCCATCTTTTCAGCAGGGTTTTCCATAGAACGTAATGAGCCACCTGGTTATCCATCTTTTGCTCCTTGCCGAGTGTGAATGTGTACCATACGGTCGGCAATTTGTCATCCAGGAACTGTTGGTGTGCCAACTTCTCCCTGGGCAAGGTCACTTCAAAATCATCTGTTGTGAACAAGTCAGTGGTCGTTTGTGAGAGCACCAGAGTGGCCACCTTTTCTTCGTGCTGGAACAGCGCCTTGCACCGTGGACTTCTGTTCCCGCATGCTCAAGCAACAGGACATCGGGGTTTACATGCCGAATACCTTTTCTATGTATAACTCATCTCATCTCTCATTATCTGAAACCGCTTAATCCTATACAGGGTCACGGTGAAGCCGGAGCCTATCCCGGCAGACACAGGGCGCAAGGCAAGGATATACCGACGATGGGACGCCAGTCCATCGCCGGACACTGCGGGGCAATTTAGCCTGCGAGCCAATCAACCTATGTAGCAGCATGCTTTTTGGACTGTGGGAGGAAACCGGAGTGCCCGGCGAAAACCCACGCGGACACGGGGAGAGCATGCAAACTCCACACAGAACGGCACCCGAGCCGAGAGATTCGAACCCGGGACCTTCTTGCTGTGAGGCGACAGCGCTAACCACTGGGCCACCGCGCCGCCCGCCTGTTCTCTTAAAACCAATAAATTCAGTACTGTCCCCGACTCGAGATGCCTCTCAATTCATCGTCCGCAGGTGTGGTTGCTAATTATACCTGCACACGCTATGATGTGCACAGGTATAATAAGCAATCTGGCGCTTGGTTGCGCCCGATTGCATCAGGGGGGGTAGCAATGGCCCCTACCTGGGGGCGCTCATTGTCGTTGGTCTTTTTTTCTGCTAGGTCCCCATGTGCATATATATGTACGTGTGCATGTATGAATAGGGGCGCCAGACAATTAGCCCGGTTCAATGACAAGGAATAAGGCTTGGTTCTTCTTGATGGTGATGTCTACCCGCTTCAACCCGTGTCTATCTGCTGTAGCCCCGGATTGACGAGACGAAGACAGGTGAATCTTTTCTAGCCGTGATTAGAGGGGTGCAATATCATATCAGAAAGGGAGTAATAGCTGTGCCCCCGGCTCGAGTAGGAGCTTCCCAACCACCTTGTTGTTTTAAATAAAATACAACCTTGACCCTGATGAAGTTTTAACCCATTGTTTGCGATATCAAAAATCCATGCCTAGGAGACAAAGGATTGCCAGCATTCTGGAGGCCAAAAAGGAACGCTACGTTCCCAGCTTCCCAATGGATACGAAGACTCCGATGTGTCCAATGATTTCCATTGCCTCGCTATTAGCTGCCACATATTTAGTGTGCACTGGTCAAAGTTTTTAGTATTTAGCCGGTAGGACCTCGTACATTCCCATCGATGTGATGGTAGCTGGTGTACCCGTATTGACCAGTATCCTTAAACTAAGCTCTCCGACAGTAATAATAATAGACCGAACCTATTAAAACCTTTGTACCTGCTGACTCGGTAACTACCTTCCGTGCAAGCGTGCGCAATTGTCTCGCGCTGCCTGGTTCCTGGGGCATCTTGTTTTGGGACCCTCTTGAGGACCAGACTCCTGCCTTTTCATTGCCTGGGTATACGTTTCCCAGCTCTTCCAGCCACTCCGGTAACAGCAAAAATTCCCTTTGAAAAGTTTTTAATCCCTCCGCGTTTTAGCTGACAAACTTGATTCTCCTAGATACAATTCTACGGCATAATGTATTCTGGTCGCTAGATCTGGTTCCCTCAAATTCAACGATATGACATGATTAGATGTAGTCACTGGACCGAGGTCCCCTAGCAACCCCTGCGTGCAGTTTAGTTACAAAGTCATGAGTCCCAGTTCCCCCAGAAATGCCGGCGCTGTGTTTTTATTGCTGGTCATCATGCCTCATCTCCCATCAAACTTGCCACCGTTTTCACCACGTACACCCTTGCGACTCGCGTCGTGCCAGGAGTCGCTCGAGAGACTCTCTACCAGCCAAAGCCTCTGCTGCTCATGCTGGCATATTATAGCCCCGAGCCATGTGGCTCAGTTGATGACATTGGTAGCAGATTGCCATTTGCGGTTGGATTCCTCTCTGCTGACGGATAGCTCATGGATAGCTGCTGCCTTTCCCATGAGCATGGTCTCCACTCGAGAGGAGGCCACTGGGTCTCTGACAACAGCCGCGGATGCTGGTCTTGCTTCCTCTGCCGCAGGATGAAGTTGTTTTCTGATGGTAGTATACAGATGTATGCCACTAATTTCGCTGACACTCTAACCTCCTGGTAGACCTCGATATTCCGCACCACCCACAGTGAATCTCTCTCCTTCCCAGACATCAGAGAAACCTCCGAGGCGAACATGAGGAATTTCTCCTGTACAATCTCACAGGCCACTCTAGGGAACTGCAGGCAGGTATTTTTTATGACTACAAAAAAGTCTGCTGCTATAGGCTAAGGCAGAGTCGCCCTGCTGTCGGCTACTCTTGTGAAATTTAGTCTGTGACCCCGGCGGTAGTATCATGATCTCAGCCATCTCAGCAATTATGTCCTTGAGGGTTGGTTTATTTTCTATAAGGTATTCCGCTATAGGTTGTCAAAACCACATGCTCCAGCAGGGTGGAAAGTACCCAGACTGCCTCCTCCTCAGCCCATCCGGTGGCACGATACACTTCTTCAAAGTGGTGTATAAACGCACCCCAACTTATCTCAGCCCATATTACCTGCTCCATCCGGCCTTCTAGTGTGGTCTAATCAGTGTCAAGCGAAATGCATACATTGTATATATAAAGTGCATATTTTGTCACTAATATAAGTCGATATTGAAAACGTGACACTTCGTGAAAGGTGTCTATTTGGTATTTTAAGACGTTAACACTTGTATTATTACCAGAAATTATGTGGTCTCCTTATTTACAAAAATAGCCATCGAAGAAACCATCAATGATTTTAAAACAGTTTTAATGGAGGTTAGCAGAGCTGGCAATGCTATGCCTCACAACAACCTATTTCAAGTTTATGGTGAGATTTACCAACCGAAAGAGGGTGCATCAATGGGATCTCCAGTCTCACCTGCAGCAGTCAACCTGTGCCCAGAGGTTTTGAATAGAAGCGATAAACTAATATACACTAAAACCCACAAATTGGTATCGATACATTGCTGACACATTTGTTGTATGTCTTTTGTGGCCACACGGAAGACAAAAGCTAGAGGAAATTCTTAGTCATCTGAATTTTATACATTCAAACATCAAGTTCACCATAGAAATGGAGGAAAAAGGCCAAATCCTATTCCTGGACATGCTGGCGACAAGATATGTAGATTAGACACTCAGCAACACGGTATACAGGAAGACAACACATACGGACAGGTATTTACACATGGAGTCCCATTATCACCCAAAACAGAAATGGGGGATCCTGCACACCAATCTAAAACAATATCAGACAAACAACATCTAAAATCTGAGCTAATTGATTTACAATAAGCGCCACTTAATAATGGATACATATAAACTCAGATCTAACGCACCATAAAGAGAGAACCACAACAGCAAAATGATGAAAATCTGGAGACAGAAATTAAGCTCAAGCCCACGTTTTCCTGCCATATGTAAAAGGCACCACTCACAGAATCAGTAGAAACCTAGGGAACTACAACGTTAAAACCATCTTCACAGCCCATCATAAGATGCAGGACGTACTCAAATCATCCAAAGACAGATTGCCATTACAGACATAATGCATGTGTTGCATTCCTTGTAGCAACTGTGAAGACGTGTACATTGAGCAAATATGCAAAAATGAGAAACAAGCAAGAGAGGACACGAGGCAGCTGTGCGTCGGCTGCTTGTGGAAAAAATGGCAACGGGAGCCCACAGTGTAGCCAAACAACACAATCGATTTTGACAAGATTGTGTACTGGCTTCTGTTTGCCACAGAGACCCAAGATTAATCTGTGAACCAATAGAGATTTGCAAGACGGAAAAAACCATGAACAGCAATCAAGAAATTAGATTATAGTTCAGCCAAGCCTGGCAACCAGTATTTAAAATTTACACTAAACATACCGAAAAAAATTAACTACAGACATTTGGAGAGAACACCCACCACTGACTTAAATAACTCGGCAGGCATCCATGAAATACAAACTCAATTTAGTTGATAAATCAGGGGAGGGACTGGATTAAGTTAATGTGACAGTTGTGCAAGGTGGACAATCATGGATGAAGCTGACTATTTCTAAATATTCGATGCATGGGAAAGTATGTTTTATACAAGCAACAGCTATAACTAACTGATTCATTTATTATCAGTAAACACTTAATTCTGTAAGAGACGCGGGGGAGTTGGATCCAATGCAGGTAGACACAGAGCGCAAGGTAGGGCCATACCCAGGATGGGATATCAGTCCATCGCACGGTATTGGGAGCAATTTAGTTAGCAGGCCAGTTGACCTGTACAGCATGTCTTTGGACTGTAGAAGGGAACTGGAGTACCCAGTAAAAACTCACACATACACCGTGGATAGATGCAAACGCCACACAGCAAGGCACTTGAGCTGGGAATCTAACCCAGCGTTTTTGCTGCGAGGCAGCAATGCAACATACCGCACCACTGAGCCATGCCACATACATCTAATGCTACCCAGTAATGATAATAGAGCGTAAGTTATTTTTAGTCTCTTGCAAGTGATAAAGAATATCACGAACATTCCTTGTTTAACTGAGAAGGCAGTCAGCGGGGCCTCCCTTTATGGCTTGTTTCTGCCATAAAAGTCTAGTGGGGCCATAGTTTGTCTTGCACGCTGATCATAGAGGAAAATTAGAAAAAGTGACGCACGCAATTCACATGCTGGTTCGCCCATCAATAGCCCAACTCTCCCATGAAAGCCTGCATGCTCTTGGGTGAATATTTCTTATCTGAGTATACTGAGGCATATAAGGTATTTTACTTTTGCTCCTGTCATGGATTGATGCATTGACAGTATTCCCTTCAGTATGCCTGCCCACGAGATAAAAAAAAGAATTTGAATTTGCTTTATTGCTTTGTGAAGGATATTTGCCTCTTCTCTGGTCAAACAACAGGCAGTAAGTTTCGTAATTGTTTTCTGAAAGCCTCTTCAATTCTCGGGCGTTGGAGGTTGCAGATGGTGGGCGTGGGCCTGCTGTTTCCTTTTGGCTAGCTTGAACGCGTCCGTCAGCCACAGGCAGGTTTGGACCGTGTATTATTCTTATTATTAATATTATTAAGCAGACGCCTTTATCTAGGGCGACTTACTGCATTATAGAGGTGTGAGGAAACTACACATAGGTGAGGGGAAGGTAGCCATACATTTAGCCAGCGCCAACATGTGCCAGACACTACGTATCCTGTCCAACAAAGGGCCCGAGGCAGGGCTATACCCAGGAAATGACGCTAGTACATCGCAGGGCACATTTCTGGGGGCAATTTGCTCAACAGGTCAATTAACCTTGGCGGGAGCATGTTTTTGGACAGTAGGAAGAAACCAGAGTACCCGACAAAAACCCACGCGGGCACGGGGAGAACACGAACACTCCACAGAGAAAGGCACCCGAGCCGAGAATCGTACCCGGTGTCTTTGTTGCTGTGAGGTGGCAGCATTACCCACGACATCATCGTACCCAGTTCAGCCATTTCAGCTGCATGAGCCATAGCCCTAAATCTCACCCATTTACCCTCGGCATAAGAAGGAGGAGGTGTGGGGGGGGGGTCGACGTCAGCCCTCGCTGCAAATGATGATGGAATTCTCACTTACAGCTAGCCGAGACCAGGTCACTGTAGGTTTAAATGGGGTCCTTGGTGAACGCCCAGCACTGCTGTGGAAGAATGGCAGGTGGATCTTAGAGAAGACTAGCCGATGGTCAGAGGGCAGATCAGATCCACGGTAAGTATTAGTGTCAAGGACATCGGCTTGCATCCGCTGCTCCGTCACGACGTAATCCATGCAGATGTTCTTGCCTAGGCCTGGGATGAATCTACACTGACGTCTGGATGAGTCAATCACTGAACAGCGTGTTGGTGATTACGAGCCCATTGGCTGCGCAAAAGGCGAGCAGCCTCCTACTGCTGTTTAGCTGATGTGACCGATGTCTTCCAATCACTCCAGCCCAAGTGTCTGCATCATGAGTTACTTGGATATTAAATTTACCAATGAGGATGACGCTCTCTTAAAAAGCCACTTCAGTCAATCCAACGACAGGAGGCCAAATAAGGCATTCGAATTAATCGGCCTTGCCTGCATCCCCTCAATCATGTTCATCTTAATTGGGGCGTAAGCCACCACCACCATCCCTCGCCTCCTATGTATCGGGAGGCTAGACCACAGTAGCCAGGGACTTACAGGTTCCCATACATCGCCACGCTCTCATGCCCCCTGCATTATTTTATTCAGAAGAGCCACTCCCTGCTGTTTGGTAGTTTCCTGTCTCTAGTGGAGGACTGTCCACCCCTCCTGATGACTGGAGCCAGAACCAGTCCACTGGACCTCCTGTATCCCACAGAGATCAAGGCTGTTCTGGTGCCGCTCACAACAGAGGAGTGACAGCCTCTATACTGCAACGAGCATTCCACGTGACGACACGGAGCAGATTTTTGTCGTTTCTGTAGGAACCCAAGGGGTTGGTATTCAGTTTCCGTTTCCACCAAATGGGGATTCGTCAGGAGACATCCTAAAATTTTGTCCGCCCGGGGCCTCCGGTACAAGCGTAGGTTTTTATATTTTTATACGTAGTTGAGTTGTAATTAAATTGAAGATTAGGGGTTACCAGAATCTTTGAGAGCAGCCACCACAGTATTAGCGACCAGCGCCACAAGTAAGAGGAGGGTTGTTGTGTCAGCAGCGCACAAAACATACTAAAACATAAATTTTACAGACACAGTAAACTTGGAGAAGCCAAGCCTTGTTCTAAGGCTCAGCACCCTGCTTCCTTGAGAACTGGTTGAAATCTGCGGCAAGCTGCCTGGCGCCAGGTTGTCTGAAGACGTCTCGTTCATCGCCCCAGATGGAAGACTTTGCCTAAGGACATGGGAGATGTGAGACGGGACTGACAGACAGTTCAAGACTGGCGAGTGGAAATTGAGGAGGGAGACAAAGCGGCAGATGGAGACCAGCCGACCGGGAGAACTACACAACATGGAGACACTGCGACGAACGCAAAGGAGTAACAGTCTGAGCTCAATATTGCGCGTGGCACATGTTAATATAAAGCTCCTGCAATGAGATTGCTTGACAAAGGTCTTTGAGAACAGCCGTGGCTCACAAGTATATAGGGGTGAACAGCACACAATCTATTACCCGCTGATGGGAACAGTGAGGGGCGGCGCGGTGGCACAGTGGTTGGCGCTGACGCCTCACAGCAAGAAGGTCCCGGGTTCGAGTCTCTCGGCTCCGGAGCCTTTCTGTGTGGAGTTTGCATGCTCTCCCCGTGTCCGCGTGGGTTTTCGCCGGGTACTCCGGTTTCCTCCCACAGTCCAAAAGCATGCTCCTGGATAGGTTGATTGGCTCGCAGACTCAAATTGTCCCGAAATGCCCGGCGATGGACCGGCGTCCCGTCGTCGGGTGTATTCCTGCCTTACGCCCTATGTTTCCGGGATAGGCTCCGGCTTCACTGTGACCCTATATAGGATTAAGCGGTTTCAGATAATGAGATGAGATGAGAACAGTGAGGACATGAGGCTTCTCGCTATAGACGGCGAGATCGTCAGCAGCTCTGGCGAGTTGGCACAATCCTGCAGTGGACCGAGCTTAACGCGTGCGAGCTGCACTAGGGTGGCAGCGTGCCCACAACATCGGCTACAGGAGTATGGAGCAAGGTGCCAGCGGTGGTGTGTGGCTCTTTCGGCGAGACAGTCAAGCCAGCAGCGGACCGAGTTTCACTCAGGTGAGCGGCGCTGGGTGGCAAAGCATCCACAGCAGCGACGGCAAGAATGAACGTGCACGACTGCATCAGCGCCGAGTGCACAGCAGCAGGACACCCAGGCCAACAGTGGAGAGTGCCTGACTGTGGCACACATGTGATCAGCATGTGCAAATGGCTAAGTTGGTCCACAGCGGAGTGGGAAGAGTTCATCGTCAACCACCGAATATAGTTACTGCACACACGCATCAATATAGATATACATGTGAGCGTGTGGATTGTCTAGGATAGACAGACAACAGTGAGACGTGTAGTTGATTTCAACCTAGTGAGGCCAGGATATTGCGACCAAGTATTACGTGGTATGGGGGACTTTGCAGTGCATACTCATTGAGTGATAGGCATGCGTTGATACTTTTAATGGTTTGGTTATTAAATTGATGTTGAGTGTTCAATCGGTGCACCGTCACTTGGTCATCTCACCGCGGGGTTACCCCTCCTCTTCCTTGTCATGACCACAAGATCGAGTCCATGCCTGTGCACCATTCTCAGAGCCGTTTATCCGTGTCCTATCCATCTTATAGTCACTAAAACTTGCTCAGCCGTGTGCTTGTGATACGCGTGTTATTTTGTAATTGGATGCTTGCCAACATGGGTTAGTTCTCTATTGGAGTTAGACAGGCTCTGTCTATGTCTCTCATCAAAGCACTTTGTACCTTGGCATGTCAGTTAATTCCGAATCTGTTTTCATTTTGTGTGTGAATAATCAACACCCCTGGTGTACACATTTTACAACCCCACCAAGAACAACTTAATTGAATGTCTTGAGGATCAAAATGCAAACACATTGTAAGATGCTTTACATAAGCGAGAGAGAAGGGGGAAATTGAAATTGTGGGTTAGTGCAGGGACACACACGGCAGAGGGGAGACGGCAACACTGCGGCACATCCCAGAAACAACGGAATTATGAACAGAAGGAAGACACAACTGGGGATCAACTGGTTCCAGGCAGTCTTCGGGGACACAAAGCTCATCACTGAGGGGTACCAGGGGCAGGCAGCGTGGCATGGGTGAACGCCAAGGGCAACCAGGGCAGTTGGGATTTATATGTGATCAGATTTTAGTTTTGGAAAACGATCCTTGAAGTCTTTGTCTTAACATTGGAACGATAAAATTAATGTGGGAGAATAGTTGAAAAGGCTGCGAGCTGTAGATAGTATATGCATCAATAAGAAACCAACATCTTCAAAATTGTTGCAAAATTTATACATAGGTAATGTGAGGATAAGCGATTATTCCTGGGATGAATTGTGTCTGATAAATGAGTGTCCATATGGATCTGCCTGCTCAAGGGAGTGAGAAATGGGTTTGGCCAGAGTGGTCGTGAATGCTGAAGGGAAGGTTTCCCATGCATGTGAAGAAGACAAATCATAACCCCTACATCACAAATCACGAGATCCTTTAATCGTATGAGGACTTATAAGCCTTCATTATATTTATGAAAAGAGTGCAATATTTGCCTGTTTATGGAGAAATATCATCGGAATTTAATATGCAAAAGACATGTAGTCACCAGTCTATCTCGCAAAATGTTTACTGTTGTGAAATTTACCAGCATGTCTCATTCAATGACAATACCATTGCTAGTTTATTCCTTAATAGTCTGTACAATTTTCAGTAATGTAATTTGTTGCATTGCGCGCATTAGTTAAAGCAGACAGCCACAGTAGTCAGCGTGGAATCATTACTCTCAGCAGTGGCCAATGATGCTAATTCGAAGGCTCGGTCCCAGGGAAACAGGGCTCAGGTCGACACAGAAGTACTTGGATTGATGACACTATTGCTTGGACAGCGCTCTGTATGGAACAATTCACAAGAACTGCTGGAGACAGAACCCCATTGCGTAGCAGTGCCCTTCTCAAGGCCAACCCTCACATCAGGGAGCAATATATATGAATGAGAAATAATAACTGCGTAATACATTTTTAAGTACTTTCACTTAAGTGGCTCACAATACGAACACAGCTTTGCTACAATGAACTATATGATTGTCGTGGTTGTCATTGTCATGTGTAATCTGCCTTGGTTCCCGCTACACATGACCATGTGTAATCAGCTTTGCTTTCACATGACAGTGCATGTTTACTTACACAGTTGTCACACGTGTTTGCCAGTAGGAAATACTCGATTTGTTCAAAATTGCAAATGTGAGTTTGCAAACAAGTACGTGAAGATGTTTGACTGTATGAATTACCTGAAGCCAGACATTTCTGCCACTTACTGGCACGGTCTGAGGTGAATAAGCAGCTATGTGGACGGAAGTTAAACACCTCAGAGTTGTCACACCATATGGGTTATCCCCAATTGTCCAAGAGGTATGTGGGAATGTGAGAGCACTCATCTCCCCTGTGACCCCAATCCATTGTTTTTGTTTTGCACTAAAGAGGTTATGTAAAAAAAATATTGTTAAATATTTACACTGCATGAAAAGTTAGGCAATGACAGGCGTTTCTATCTTGCATGGAAACATGAGAGAAGCATTACTTTCTTTTGATTATTATATTTTACAAAATTGGTCATACTACGAATTTGCTGATGTAGGTTTTTTCCAGCTTAATGCATGAACATTTCTTTTGGGATCCTTGTGTCGAGATATTCGGATAGCCAAAGAGAGAGAGGAAGGGAATTTTCGACACAGTTATTCCAAAAGGGGCGGCACGGTGGCCCAGTGGTTAGCGCTGTCGCCTCACAGCAAGAAGGTCCCGGGTTCGAATCTCTCGGCTCGGGTGCCTTTCTGTGTGGAGTTTGCATGCTCTCCCCGTGTCCGCGTGGGTTTTCGCCGGGCACTCCGGTTTCCTCCCACAGTCCAAAAGCATGCTGCTGCATAGGTTAATTGGCTCGCAGGCTAAATTGCCCCCCAGCGCCCGGCGATGGACTGGCGTCCCATCGTGGGTGTATCCCTGCCTTGCGCCCTGTGTCTGCCGGGATAGGCTCTGGCTCACCGTGACCCTGTATAGGACTAAGCGGTTTCAGACAATGAGATGAGATCAGTAATTCCAAAAGAGCAGCTTTGAAGAGCAATTCTCATAACACCAATAAGAAAATTGGTCAGAGAATGATCCGGGAGCTACTGTAGTGTCCAAGAGGAAACATGACAGAAGGCGCAATGTCCCCTTGGAGGGGAATTACTTTGTCATGATTTTCCCACTGTGCAGATGGAAGAGATCCGGGAAACTTTTCACCTTGAACTCTAAAGTAATTATGCTCTGTACAAAGGAGCGTTACGCATTACAAGCCGTGTCCTGTAACGCAAAGATGATACGTTTTTGAGATGTGAAGTATCATTAAACTCAACATTAAGGAAAACAGTCTAAGTAATGTAATAACACATTTAAGGCTTTGCACGAGTACGAGCTCTGAAAAAGTTTGTGAATGAATGCGTAAATGTATTCAATTTTATTCCTCATGCAGACTGAATGCGAGTGGTACTAAAATGTAAAATGTGGTGTCTCGCTGGGAAACCTCCAAGGGAGTCGACCTCAGTTGTAATCCCCGCCAGACACCCGGGGGTTGACTTGCGCGTGCGGCCATGTGGCGCCGGTTTTCAGAGCTTCGGCGGAGGCATAACGGTTTCACCACCACTCACCCAACCAGCGACAGATAAGCAGAGGCCTTCTGGATCTTTTCAATACTTTATTTCAACAGCAACATACGGCCATTGTAGCAGCCCACAACGAACTCCTACCCTCCTCCACACATCAGCGCTTCTTACGTCGTGACGTTGCCTCCTCAACAATTCCCAGGCGAGGTCTCCCTAGCGCTTGGCACACGCCGCGTTTATATATAATTTCTCTGGCTCCTCCGCATTACGCCGCAGGACGCGCGCTGATCACGCGCCAGTCGACTAATCCCCGTGAGTGTACGTGCTGTCGCCACCGTTGCCCCCTTCGCCGACCAATCCCAGTGAGTGTATGTGCTGTCGCCACCGTTGCCCCCTTCGCCGACCAATCCCAGTGAGTGTATGT
>JAZEWT010000006.1:21761484-21783447 GCA_036362905.1 Mordacia mordax | reverse complement strand
GGATTCCAGGGCATTCCCAGGCCAGCTGAGAGATATCATCTCTCCAACGAGTCCTGGGTTTTTCTCCGGGGTCTCCTCCCAGTTGGCAGTGCTCGGTACACCTTCGGAGGGAGGCGCCCAGGAGGCATGCTTTATCAGATGCCTAAACTACCTCAACTCGCACTCCTCTCAACACGGAGGAGCAGCGGCTCCACTTTGAGATCCTCCCGGATCACTGAGCTCCTCACCCTATCTCTAAGACTCAGCCCATCAACCCTACTGAGGAACCTTGCTTTAGCCACTTGTACCCAGACCTTACTCTCTCGGTCATTACCCGAAGCTCACGACTCTAGGTGAGGGTTGGACTGACAACTGACCCGTAAATTGAGAGCTTTGCCTCTCCACTCAGCTTTCTCTTTACCACGACGGTCTGGAAAATGCCTGCATTACAGCAGATGCCGCCATCACCCGTCTGTCAATCTCACACTCCTGTTTACCCTCACTCATGACCATGACCCCGAGATAGTTGAACTCCACTTGGGTCAGCTGCTCACTCCCCACCCAGACGGGACAAGCGACCACTTCCTGGGCGAGAACTATGGCTTCAGATTTGAAGGTGTTGACTCTCATGCCCACCACATCACACTCGGCCACAAACCGTTCCACTGCATGCTGAAGATCAGTCTGATGAAGTAAAGAGGACAACATTATATGAAAAAAGCAGAGATGCCACCCCAACTGGACACACTCCGGTTTTCGGCTACGCCTTGAAATCCTGTCCATGAAAATTCAATCAGTATTGGAGACAAGGTACACTTTTGGTGGAGCTCACATTTCCACTGCAAACGGGCTTAACTTAATGCCAAGGATGTAAACACAGCTCTCAAGGTGCAAGGACCGACTGGAGTGCAATAAATGGCCCCGATAGCCCGTACTCCCTAAGTAGCTCCCACAGAACCCCTTCGGGCACACGGTAATAAGCAAAACACATGTAGATTGGTTTGGTAAATTCCCATGGCTGCTCTAGAATCTCTGAGAGTGTAAAAAGCTGGTTAAATGTCCCACGGCCAGGACAGAATCCGCATTGTACCTCCTGAATCTGAGGTTCGACTTTTGGCTGGATTCTCCTTTCCAGCACCCTGGCATTGGCTTTCCCAGGGGGGCTGAGCAGTGTAATACCTAGGTAGTTGGAACACACACTCTGTTCCCTCTTTTCAAAATCGGAACCACTACCCTTGTCTCCCAATCCACTGGTAATGTTCCCGACACCCACGCGATATTGAAATTGCGTGTCAGCTCTACTGACACGCCATTTGGTGGGAGATGCTCAGGCCCAGCAGGCCCAACTTCCCTACCAACTTCAGGGGGATGATCGTGTGGAATGCTGAACTGAAGTCAATGAACAGTACTCTTACATAAGTGTTCTTGTTTGCCAGGTGGGGCAGGGCCAGATGAAGGGCAGAGGAAATAGTGTTCTCCGTGGACTGGTTAGGGCGATATGCGAACTGGGGTGAGTCTCGTGTGGGAGGGGGGGATGGGTGGAGAATGGTTTTGATGTGGCCCATGACCAGCCTCTAGAAGCACTTCATGACGATTGGTGTGAGTGCCACAGGGCGAGAGCCAGTTTCAACAAATATTTTAGTTTTCTTTGACGTCCTTCATTGATTTATCGTCATTATTTTACTTATTTGATCTATTCTAGTGTTTTTATTAGCATGCTGTTCTCTCCACAGCTCTGTGCAGTGCTTTGTGATACTCGGGTGAAAGGCGCTTGATATATGCAAATATTATTATAAAATCATAATATATAGATTGCAGTGTCTGGCAGATTGGCACGAGCTGAGCCCATATCTGATCCCCCCTTGTCCTCCTCCCCTCCGGTGAATGAGAGGGTTACATCAGTGTGACTTTGGGACGCATGGAAGAGGACTCTGTTGTGTGTGCATATGCACCAAACAACGATTTAGAATTTACTACATTCCTTGGAGACAGTGGGTGGGGTGCTGGAAAACACTCCACCTTGTGACTCCATAGTTTTACTGGGAGACTTCAATGCTGGGCGGCACGGTGGCCCAGTAGGTAGCGCTGTCGCCTCACAGCAAGAAGGTCCCAGGTTCGAATCTGGGGTGCCTTTCTGTGTGGAGTTTGCATGTTTTCCCGTGTCCGCGTGCATTTTCGCCGGGCAGTCCAAAAAACATGCTGCTGCATAGATTAATTGACTTACAGACTAAATTGCCCGCAATGCCCGGGATGGACTGGCGTCCCATCGTGGGTATATCCCTGCCTTGCGCCCTGTGTCTGCAGGGATAGGCTCCGGCTCACCGCGACCCTATGCAGGACTAAGCGGTTTATGACAATGAGATGACATGAGACTTCAGTGGCTATGTGGGCAATGATGGAGAAACCTGAAGGGGTGTGATTAGTAGTAATGACCTGTCAGATCTGAAACTGAGTTGTGCTCTGTTATTGGACTTCTGTGCCAGTCAAGGACGACTGTCCATAAGAAACACCATGTTTAAATAGAAGGAGGCTCGTAAGTGTACCTGGTACCAAAGCACTTTGGTCCACAGGTTGATAATCAACTTGTCCGTGTCTCATCGGATCTGAGGCCATATGGCTTGGACAATCTAGTGAAGACAGGGGCAGAGGTGTCTAAAAATAATTACCTGATAAGAGCTGGATCACATGGTGGGGTAGGATGCTGGACTGATCTAGTAAGCCCAACTGTGTAGTGAGGGTTTGCTGGGAACAACTGGTACAAGAGCTTGTCCGGTGTGATTTCAGCTCCCGCCTCCAGAGCAGTTTCTCTCACATTTTGGAGGAAGCTGAATTCAATCCTGTGCTTACCCAGTAGCCAGCGGAGAGACGCCAGCACTGGGGATATAGGATCATGGATCGGGGTGTGGGTGAGGACTCTCGTAGCCACATTCTGTATACGTTGGAGACGATTGATAAGGTAGGCAGGGATGCCAGGAAGTAGTCCATTGCAATAAGCGATTCGTTCAAGGTGAAGATGTGTAATAGTGTAATCGGTGGTTATGGTAATGAGTTGTACATATTCATGGCCGCACATTGGAATGCTGGCGTGTTAGCATCACACACGCCCCCACGTACAGGTAAACACGTGTTAGCATCACACACGCTCCCACGTACAGGTAAACACGTGTTAGCATCGCACACGCCCACACGTACAGGGAAACTCAGCCACCCTCGTGGAAGCGTTCCTTAGTGTGAGTGAATCGTGATTGAGGTGAGCGCTTGATATTGAGCTCTGCACATATTTATAAAATTACGTCCGTAGTTGGTTAATAATGAGGTGTGGAGTTTTGATGTGACTGCGTGTGTTGGTGGGTGTGTTTGAAGGTGAGCAATGCCTGTTAAACGTGTTATGTTCTGTATTTTGTGTTGTGTTGTGCATGCAGTATTATCAAAAGCCTGTAATTCTTCTTAAATGAAACATGTCATAAGGTTCTTCCTGGCTTCCTGTTTGTTTAGAAAGATGCAAGTAGGTTATACTCACAAGCTGGCCTTGTGACACACTGCTTAGCGAGGCCAGTACATATGGTGAGAGAGGTAATGTTACTATGGTGTGAGAGGTAACGTTACCACGGTGCAAGATGTAATGCACAAGTAGGTATAGAGGCAGAGACGCAGCACATGTGTCGCCATTCTCTTAATAGAGTGACCAGGAAGTGGTCTATACCGTTCATTAAGAATTCATTGCTAGTCAATGTGCCTACAAATTACGACGTAAACCCAATAAAGTGGGAAACTAAAATATACTTAATGTATAATTGATACATAGCGTTTCCAATGGCTGAATTAGTACATCTATTGATGGGTATAACTTGGGGCCATGTACGGATGTTGCGCTGCAGAGCAGTGTGACCTTGTTTAAATGGAGGGCCATATAACGATTTAGGGGGAGAGGTAAAGAACACCGTGATTGTTATTCAAACATTCAACAACTCTTAATCACGAATTGGAATTCGTTATAGTATTATCTGGGTGCCTCTATTGTGTATTTTACTCTAGTTCTCAACTCCTGTAAGCATAAAAATTGTCCCAACGTGCTTTAACGACTACCATTTATAAGGGGGTCTGAACCATTAGCAGTGTAAAGATCCACTAATCCCCAAGTGGACCTTTACACTGCTACCAACTCCTACGCTGCAGTAATCCACTAACTGCACCCCACAGCAGGCATCCGTTCAAGGTTGAGATGCTGTAGACCACGCTCAGAACAGGTGCTGCTGATGGGTGTCATGCCCAGTGATTGAGAACAAGTCATCAGGTTTCACAATTGCATATTAATATCTTATAGGTTGATTTAGTCTGAAACGGGTGCTTGATTCAATTACAAATTCTCATCTCATCTCATTGTCTGAAACCGCTTTGTCCTATACAGGGTCACGGTGAAGCCGGAGCCTATCCCGGCAGACACAGGGCGCAAGGCAAGGATATACCGACGATGGGACGCCAGTCCATCGCCGGGCACTGCGGGGCAATTTAGCCTGCGAGCCAATCAACCTATGTAGCAGCATGCTTTTTGGACTGTGGGAGGAAACCGGAGTGCCCGGCGAAAACCCACGCGGACACGGGGAGAGCATGCAAACTCCACACAGAAAGGCACCCGAGCCGAGAGATTCGAACCCGTGACCTTCTTGCTGTGAGGCGACAGCGCTAACCACTGGGCCACCGCGCCGCCCTCAATTACAAATTCAATCAAGCGAATTTTATATTGTGCAATGTTACATTATTTGTGTTCACCTGTTTAATATTTTCGAATTTATGTTTCGTAAGTTGTTGTTTACTGCTGGTGTGTCATTTTGTTTTAACTTGCTTGCAGCCAGTCCGCTGGACAACTGTTAAAAGCGCAAAAAAAAACTCAATGGTTCCTTAAAGCTTAAATAATGACTGACTGGCTGGAAAATGTACGCTATGGTGAATCGACTCTGTGTGGATGTTCAGTGGTATTCTCTTATTTTAATACATTTTCTGCTTCACTTCTATTTCCTGTGTCCTTTGAAGCACTATTAATAATCATTGTAGTCTTATGACTGAGGTTATCCTGAGGACAGTGCCTACTCCTAATTATGATGATCTCATCTCATCTCATTGTCAGAAACCGCTAAATCCTGTATAGGGTCGCGGTGAGCCAGAGCCTATCCCGGCAGACACAGGGCACAAGGCAAGGATATACCGACGATGGCACCCATCACTGGGCACTGCGGGCAATTTAGCCTGCGAGCCAATTAACCTATGCAGCAGCATGCTTTTGGACTGTGGGAGGAAACGGTCCCTTTACCATGTAAGAAAAAGATCCCCTGTATTGCCTTAACAGATTGTGGGGTCAAGTACTGTTAGCGAGCACCTATAAAGACCAGCACGGCAGAAGATGGGGTGGATGGCCATCACCACGCCATGCCACCTTTTTCTCCTTCAGTGATGATGTTCACACATTGCACCATGTACTACTCAATTGAGGCTGAGTCGACCTAGGGGAAGGCCCAGGACCAGTTTCGAAAATCGTTACCGGTGTTGGCGTGAGCGAGAATAGAACTTGGAGTCGGTGAGTTCATAGCACAGTGCGCTGACCGCTGCACCACCGCTCGTGATGGAGAGGACAGTGACACAGCCAGGGGCTATGAATTAAATAGGCTGAAGAGGGTTTGTGTCACCCGAACAGCACTCAATCTGAGCAATCGCCCGATACAAGGGCAACAATGGAAAATAAATTTCGCATTTTTGGTTTGAAGCTAAAAAAAACCTCTGGTCATGTACATTGGGAGTACCTGACCTTATTCGGGTCACATACATTTATATGTCACAGCATGGAAAATGCGAGCTTCAAAAGCCATTGAAACACTTTAAGGAATGTTCCTGGTAGTGTTCGTAACGTGTGCTATTTGTTTACCTCAAATAAAGCTTCCCTCATGTAACTAGAAACAAAAATCAATTTTCCACGTTAACGTTCATGTATACGAAAACAATTATATACACAGTTTTTTTCTGCACGTATGTCTGGTGGATGTAAAATATTTGAAAGTCACATTCAAATTATTAAAGTTAAAATGTGACGCCAATTGTGAAGAAACAGCATGTCGAAAATAACAGATGTTTTTGAACGACTATGTAAACATGTTTAACTGCAACGATAGATAATTTGTTTATATTGTAGTGCTGAATAGACGTCATTAAACTTCAGCATAGTAAGTTTGCTTTGAAATTAGCCTTTGATTTCAGGTATTAGAAGTGGACCATCTTTGCTATATTGTAACATGGGTGTGTAATAATGATAATGTTCCATCTGCTGTAACTACTCATAATGACACATTGTTTGCATAGGGCCCAACGTGTGTGGCATATTTCAATTATGGGTGAAGGTGTGTTTATAAGACTGAAGAATAACACTTTTATATAATTCTCCTGAAGCTAATCAGTTTTATTCAAGTGACAGCAATTGTTGGAAATTTCTTCACTCTGTTCTTTGTGATCGGTTGTTTGATGATTTTTAGCAAAGCTGCTCTTTTAGGATAGCCGTGTCGAACGCTTCTCCTTTCTCCGACGTTTCGCCTCCCATGCCATCAGGCGTGCTGAGACTCGGTCTCAGCTTTTGCAAGCAATCATCATGCATCGAGCCGTGAAAATCTACATTCGTACATCAGTGATTTTATAATTTGTTTTTCTCATCTCATCTCATTGTCTGAAACCGCTTAGTCATATACAGGGTCACGGTGAAGCCGGAGCCTATCCCGGCAGACACAGGGCGCAAGGCAAGGATATACCGACGATGGGACGCCAGTCCATCGCCGGACACTGCGGGGCAATTTAGCCTGCGAGCCAATTAACCTATGCAGCAGCATGCTTTTTGGACTGTGGGAGGAAACCGGAGTGCCCGGCGAAAACCCACGCGGACACGGGGAGAGCATGCAAACTCCACACAGAAAGGCACCCGAGCCGAGAGATTCGAACCCGGGACCTTCTTGCTGTGAGGCGACAGCGCTAACCATTGGGCCACCACTCCGCCCTTGTTTTTATCGAATGTTTTATATATTTATTGTGTTTTTCGTAATAATAATCTACAACTTATAAGACTCAGTTTGGTGTACTATCGAAGATAGAGGAGAGTGACTCAGAGGTGCAAGAAAGTATCGATAGGTGGGGGAGGAGAAATGCAGGCACGTGATGTGTGTGTGTGTCGTGTGTGACTTCTATATATAGGTACTATGTATATGTTAAGTCTCTTCTTGCTTTCTTCGATGAACGATGGACGAAGGTCGGAGTCCATTTAAAATGGTTCCATTGTCTTGCTTACACACCGACCCACATTCACCGATTCCAATTCCGCCTGCATCTCATGAAAGCCTGCCCAGTCCTTTAAACACTTGGTGATTCTCTCCTCATCTCATTATCTGAAACCGCTTAATCCTATATAGGGTCACGGTGAAGCCGGAGCCCATCCCGGAAACATAGGGCGTAAGGCAGGAATACACCCGACGACGGGACGCCGGTCCATCGCCGGGCATTGCGGGACAATTTTAGTCTGCGAGCCAATCAACCTATCCAGGAGCATGCTTTTGGACTGTGGGAGGAAACCGGAGTACCCGGCGAAAACCCACGCGGACACGGGGAGAGCATGCAAACACAGAAAGGCACCGGAGCTGAGAGACTCGAACCCGGGACCTTCTTGCTGTGAGGCTTCAGCGCTAACCACTGCGTCACCTCGCCGCCCGTGATTCTCTCCTGATGTCTACATTTCGGAGCTCTATAGCCGTGCAAACTAAGAGGTTGAGTCAGAGGCGGAATGGGATTGGGTTAATGTGATTACGGTGTGCGAGCAAGACAATGGAACTCTGTCATATCTACACCAACATTCGTCCATTGTTCCTGGAATAAAGCAACGCTACAGAAGAGACTTAACACATACATAGAACCTACATATTAACAGGATTCACACATGACACACACACACATACAAAGCACCCGAGGATGCCTCTAACGTGTGAGAAGAAACGTCACGATCGAGGGAGAGGGAGCGATCGACGCGGCTGTCCCGAGAGAGCAGCTTTTCGAAGCAATAATCATGCATCGAGCCGTGAAAACCTACATCATCACAGTTTTAATCCTATAATTAAACTCTCTTTGTCCACTAACCGATGTGTTCCTATTTCTGTCTCTGAATCCAAGCTTGAAACTCTGCAAACGTTTTGCGGTTATTGTGCCCTTTCGAAAATGTGTTAAGGCCCATGTATCTTAACCATGTGTCAGCACAATGCTCATAAAATGATATTCAAATAGGTATAATTGTAGCATTCAGTTATTTTCATATTCACGTTGACACAAATGATATTTTAACCAGGTAAATCTTGTTTATATTGAAGATAGCAGGAATACAGAGTATACATACATATGCACTTTCACAATAATAAGATGCTCCATATGGCTTTGACATTGGCTTGGGTTTTTTGGTATTCCACAAATATGAATGAAATTTGTACAGTTAAATTAAGCCCATATCAGTGCCTTCGGGCATTGAAATTTTCTCTGCCAAATTACAAAAGCAGTGATAGGTGTATAGATGCTGCTGTATAAGTAGAACATTTATTTTAACCCCGATTCACCATTAACCCACAGTGCATTTTGAATCTCAATATACGTAATGAAGTAATTATTACAGATTTTTAAAAATCAGTTCTGTCCACCTGTTCGGACTAATATTGAAAAGTGTTCATTTCTATTGATGGTTCATGACTTAGAATTTGCACAGAATATTGGCATGACCCAGTCAATGTATAGTACAATGCACGTGTATATATAACTGTGCAGATCTAGCTGCATTTCTATGGACTGTGTGTGTAGATTAATGCTTTAGTAACTAACCAACCACCTAGGAGATTTGATTAATTCATGTGATTCAGGACCACAATTAAATTCTATTTTAGTCTTATTTTCACTCTCATTTTCATTGCGCATTTACTTTTCTGTAACGTTTGTACAGCTTTATTCACCCTATTCGGTTAAATGTTATATCATCATAGGACAAGCGTATGATTTACAACATTGAAAAACACAGGATCATAGGAATAACTACACGTTGATCAAACTATACCTGCGATGCTTGTGCCTACGACCTAACAGCCAACACAACCTCGGCTATTGGAGGAGCTCACTTAGAGTGGGGCTTTACGGACTACCTAATACAAACAGATTTCCCTATACTTACTACCACGCACCTATTTACCTATCTGCACTGTGCACTCGGCATTGTATAATACAAATCCAACATAGCTCTCTGACTGATATAAACTAATAAACTAAGTAACATAATCCTATAATATCCGATCCTATAAGCTATACATACCCACAAACATATCTGTACTGTGTTGACAAGGCTCTATTATAATATACAGTATGCTTACAGCCATATATATTTTTTAAAAAAGAGAAGCATTTTTTTTATTTTAGAGCAAAACTATTTCAATTTAGATAACTAAACACACCGTAAATGTTCAATGCCTCTGGTACACGAATATAGATACCCTGTGTAATGACAAACGCCCATAAATGAGGATTGTAGCAATATGAGAATTTGTACAGTATATGTACATTCACAGCAGAACCAAAATGTGCCTTTTTAAAACGGACTTGCAATGATTTGTTTTCAAGCAACACTGGTTTATAACATATTATGACTTTTACAAATAAAAGCATAGTGCTCACAGAGCAATGTAAAGGAAGACAATTCATTATTACCAAGATATATTTTCCAAACGCATCCTTGTGTTCACTTGACTGTAAAATATTGTTGCTGCATTAATGGAACTGATTAAATTTGAAAGTGTATATATCATTTGTATTTTTATCTCCCACCTTAGGGTGGCATGTGTAAATAGTATGTTTTTGTTTGCAAGCAAAGTCATCTATTGATGTAGTTTAAGAATTTTTGAAGTAGAACATTATATGAATATTAGACACTTCTAGCTGTGATTCACAATGAAGATGTAATGTATTTTTAATAGAAATTTTGTGTTTCAGCTCTATATCTTCCTATAACACAACAGGCATGGTTTTATTTTATGTTATTGCATTTACGTGTTTAAAAAATATGTTTGCATGCGTGGGAACAATGAAAACTAAAATGCGCATTATTGTTTTGCTATTATTTTCCAAACAGTTTTCTGTTACGTTGCTGATTGTTAGTATTTACCACTTGCAACGTCCCTCCCGGCCATAGCCACGAGAGCGAACTTACTTGAAAGATCCCTTTAAGTGACCTCTTGCACACAGCATTTATTGATATCGTCGTCCAGGACCAATAAATAAATGTGACAGATAATATACTCACTCGGTAAGCTTTAGGTAAAGTCATGCAATAAACTATACCGTGTGTACAGGCTTTACCAAAACTGTTAATGACACAATGCAGTTATGGGTGAAATGCATACTGCGGATAAGTATATGCATTTATTTACATTGTTTCCATCCACACTAGATATTTATTGTACGTACCGAGCGCTAAGACATAAAAAAAACCCCACCAGATAGTGAAATACCTCGTGAAAAATGAATTAATTACTTAAAATAAAAAAGTGTTCTGGTCATCACAACATTTTTGTTAAGGACAGGCATGTATTCCTATTAGGGTATTCATTGTAGTGACTCATTATTTATCACCCGCGTGTGCACGGTGACTGAGTGTGCCTAATTAGCATTTTGGAAGGTGCACGGCAGTATTAGCCTCATAAATAATGCCACTGGAGAATGTAAAGGCACATATTTGGCGGCAGGGTGACGTAGTGGTTACACCTGTACCTCACAGATATACGGTCCTGCCTGAAATTGTTCGATTACCCCGCTCGGGCGCTTTTCTCTGCGGAGTTTGTGTGTTCTTCCTCGTTTTTACATGGGTTTCCTCTGGTGTCTGTCCATAAACATAAAAAAAATATACACACAACTAATTAACTAATTATCCAGTTTTTCGTAATATACAAGGTGCAGCGTATGGCAGACATTGCCATGAGTTGGTTGCATGGATGCCTTCCTCCTTCATCCCTGCGGTTTCCTTGCCCTTCCGTATCCATGTCTCATCCACGACCAGACCTAGAAATTCTGCACTTTGCAAATTATATGACTCGACGGCGCGGTGGCCCAGTGGTTAACGCTGACGCCTCACAGCAAGAAGGTCCCGGGTTCGAGTCTCTCGGCTCCGGTGCCTTTCTGTGTGGAGTTTGCATGCTCTCCCCGTGTCCGCGTGGGTTTTCGCCGGGTACTCCGGTTTCCTCCCACAGTCCAAAAGCATGCTCCTGGATAGGTTGATTGGCTCGCAGACTAAAATTGTCCCGCAATGCCCGGCGATGGACCGGCGTCCCGTCGTCGGGTGTATTCCTGCCTTACGCCCTATGTTTCCGGGATAGGCTCCGGCTTCACCGTGACCCTATACAGGATTAAGCGGTTTCAGATAATGAGATGAGATGAGACTATTATTTGGTATAAAATATACACTTCAGAGTCGTACACTGATTAATATTAAATCTATTGGCAAGAGGCTGCAGATGGAAACTTTCCAATTATGAGCATGACGGTGTATGAACGAGTGATTTGATTATTTTGGGAACCAATTCATCTACAGCGTTGCATTTGCGTGTCAATTATAGGTTGTTGCTTATTCAATAAGTACTTTTACGTAAATATAAAGGACGCGGTATACGTTGCTTTAACAAGTGTTATGAAATCACTTTGTGAAGAATAATTATTAGTTCATACAGAAATTGGTCGGGCGGCACGGTAGCCCAGTGGGTAGCGCTGTCGCCTCCTCACTGCAAGAAGTCCCGGGTTCGAATCTCGGCTCGGGTGCCTTTCTGTGTGGAGTTTGCGAGTTCTTTCCTCGTGTCCGCGTGGGTTTTCGCCGGCACTCCGGTTTCCTCCCACAGTCCAAAAAAACCATGCTGCTGCGTAGGTTTATTGGCTTGCAGACTAAATTGCCCTCAGTGCCCGGTGATTGATCTGGCGTCCCATCGTGGGTATATCCCTGCCTTGCGCCCTGTGTGTGCGGGAATAGGCTCCGGCTTCACCGTGACCCTGTATAGGACTAAGCGGTTTCATACAATGAGATGAGATGAGGTTTCTGACAATGAGATGAGATGAGAAATTGTTCAGTGTTTTCCGTCATATTCAATACACATATCACATCTTTTCTCCACTGAACAACATGAGTGGGCAGTGGAATAGCTCTGTGTTATTATTCAACGTGTCGAACTCTTGGCGTGTCAAATAAGCGGGGCAAGTGTAATCAGCGAGCACCTATGAAGGCAGTGCCAGCAAGACACACTGGGGATGGGCGGTCACCAGGCTGCCTCTGTCTTCCTCGTGGTGGTGTTTACACACCGCACCAGGTACTCACTTGAGACAGTCGACCTGGGGGAGGCCCAGGACCGGTTTGGAATATTACCACTGATATTGGCTGTGAGTGGGATTCGAACACAGGTGGCCTGGATCACAAACAACTGCACTACCGTTCACCACTCAATCACATATTAACAAAACCGATTGACCATTCCTGGAATTGTTTGTTAGTTAATCGGCAGAATGCATGTAAAATCATTCAGTTTGGGTGCTCAACTTCCTGCCGAGCAATATGGTGGCACAGTCAGCAGTGCTGTCGCCTTAAAATACGAACGTCCTATGTTGTATTCCCATCATGAGAGCCTTTCTGTTTGAGTTGGTATATTCTCCCCCGTGTGTGCGTGGGTATTCCAGTTCCCCCCCCACCTCCCACTATCTACAGACAAGCTGATTAGGTTAATTAGCCAGATTAAATTGTCCCAGGTGTCCCTTCCGTGGACTGACTCCACCACGCCTCGCCCGCCCCCAACCCTGCACACGATTAAACAGTTACTAATAATGAAGCGGGCGGCGCGGTGGCCCAGTGGTTAGCGCTGACGCCTCACAGCAAGAAGGTCCCGGGTTCGAATCTCTCGGCTCGGGTACCTTTCTATGTGGAGTTTGCATGCTCTCCCCGTGTCCGCGTGGGTTTTCGCCGGGTACTCCGGTTTCCTCCCACAGTCCAAAAGCATGCTCCTGGATAGGTTGATTGGCTCGCAGACTAAAATTGTCCCGCAATGCCCGGCGATGGACTGGCGTCCCGTCGTCGGGTGTATTCCTGCCTTACGCCCTGTGTTTCCGGGCTCCGGCTCACCGTGACCCTATATAGGATTAAGCGGTTTCAGATAATGAGATGAGATGAGAGATAATAATGAAGCATGGACGAGAATGTTAAATAACAACTGAAAGGACTGCCTGGACTTACTGGCAGTTACTACTGCTTTTACACCACCCGTGGCATACCCATACAAGTTTATGGATGCACGTATTCCTCGCTAATATGTCAACAAAGCTTTTATGAAAGTACATTTTCTAAGTAGGGTAATGATTACGCATATAGGAATATTGACGATAAATAACATACATTCGGCTCATAATAAAAGTGAGTGAGCTCACATATAAATAGCAGTCACACACGACTCAACCACAGAACGCGTGAAGATGCCTACAATGTGGGATACGAAACGTCGCGAAGGTGAGAGGAGGAGCGATCGACGCGGTTATTCCAAAAGAGCAGCTTTTAAAAGCAATCATTATACTGTGCCGATATTTATTGCTTGTTATGCATGTGGCATTTAACATGACGGCCACCCTTGAAAATGAGTTTTTCATCTCAATCGATTATTAAAGTCTCATCTCATCTCATTGTCTGAAACCGCTTAGTCCTACACAGGGTCACGGTGAAGCCGGAGCCTATCCCAGCAGACACAGGGCGCAAGGCAAGGATATACCGACGATGGGACGCCAGTCCATCGCCAATTATTAAAGTTATCATTATCAACACCCGCTTAATCCTGTAGAGTCGCGGGGGGGGGTGGCGGAGCCTATTCCCGCAGACAGAGGGCAGAAGGCGAGGCTTTAACCCAGGATGCTACGCCAGTACATAGCAGGCCACTCGGCAATTGACTGAGCTGGTTAATTAACCTTGGAAGCAGCGTGTCTTTGGATGGTGACAGGAAACCGGAGTACCCGGAAAAAACTCCATGCGGGTACAGGGAGAACACGCAAACTCTATACAGAAAGGCACCCGAGCAGGGATCATTATTAAGGTGATTTATGGAACTCCCCAATGCATTTTTTTAAGCAGGTGCCATTTACTTGGCAATAACACTTGACATTGCTGCCACTACATTTTTTCACGCGGCACATTTCACTCATACTGTAGCCTTCGAGGCCAAAATGCTGGCCGAAACACCTTTATATTTGTTGATAGCTAAAACAGATTGCTGTTGTAAACATTGCCATTTCTACCATTGTAAGGATATTTCATTTCACAGAGTTGTTCTTTATTTGGCAGAGCGAGGTTAATATATTTGATAAGTTCTTAAAGTAAGACAACTACTGTGTACTGATGTAGGTTTTTACACTCGATGAATGAGAATTGCTTTACAAAACTGTTATTTTAGGATAGCCGTGTAGAGCATGCATTCTGTCTCCCTTGAAACGTTTTGCTTATGAAAGCTATTCTCTAACTACTGAATAGCAAATTACCACAAGTATATGTAATGTATGTTAAATTACTCTCTTTGATGGCTGTTATTGTGGCTAGAAAATGGTGAATTACAATGCACATGCACCTACATCTCTTGAAATGTCAGATGTGAATAATTGTATTATGCTTCAGCATTACAGACCGTCGGGTGTATTCCTGCCTTGCGCCCTGTGTTTCCGGGATGGGCTCCGGCTCACCGTGACCCTATATAGGATTAAGCGGTTTCAGATAATGAGATGAGACATTACAGACCACGGATTACTTACAAAAAAATCGCCACGTAGAAATTTGCACTTTCACTGCAAATACCATAACATACATATTCACTGGGGTGGAGCAAACATGTAGTGGCGAGCATTCTGTTCCATGAACCCTCAGGCATGAGTTTAATCCGCAACTATGACTAACATCATTGGCAAGCAAGATTTCATCCTGGACTCCTTCTCACCAACTCATCACACGAACCAAGATGGTGACTAATAGAAAAATAACAAATTCGACGTTTACGTGATTTCCGTTATCCAGCGGTGGATTGGCAAAAAGGATATATGTTATTACTAATCTCATGTCATCTCATTGTCTGAAACCGCTTAGTCCTATACAGGGTCACGGTGAAGCCGGAGCCTATCCCGACAGACACAGGGCGCAAGGCAAGGATATACCGACGATGGGACGCCAGTCCATCGCCGTTTATTACTAATCGATCCCAGATTTGTAACATGCCACACTCAGCAAAAAGCCAACATGGATGGTGTAGAGAAAGAAATAAACTAAAGAGAAGAGAAAATAAACGTTTTAGTCAGGTGTTAAAGGCACTAAAAATATCAAGAATTCACAATTATTAAATGCACCATCCCTGAATGCTTTTAGAGACCATATACTGATTTAGCACAAATTGTGTTGTAACCTTCCAAGCAAGGACTCTTCTTCAGGGTTCGAGAGGGCAGAAATTGATTGACATTCTTTAGAGTGCAGTGATTTAAAAAATATCAACAACTTTGACAGAGGTTTTATTATTATTGCTTCCAAAAGCTGCTCTTTCGAGATAGCTACACTACTCTTCGGTCCAAATCTACGTGGCTAGAAGATATCTTCTAGATGGGCTCTTTACAATATTTTCTAGTGGAGGCCCTGAATTGTTTAATCAAGCAACATTACGAGAGAGCACTCTCGTTATTGGCTGCAGCAGGGGAGTTCAAAACATAGATATTTTATTTTAAATAATTACACACGCAGAATTATTTTCAGTGCGGGGATCACAATGACATTCTATAAAAAAGTGTATTATTTATTTAGAGTTTCTACCAATTCAGAATCTATAACTGTTGCTGGGATTGTGATAACTATTCGAATTTTCTATTGCACCCACGAACTGTAAATCAGCACTTTGGAGGATAATATTGGTGGTTCACACAGGTTTGAAATGTGTGACAAAATCCAAAGTCTGCTGGGGTTGTCAGGTTCACACGCAGTGACGGTGCAGTACAACAAATCATTACTCGTTTTAACGTTGCAGTAAATCCAGCACCTCTGGTGGCTGCAGAGGTAATGTGAACTGAGTGCAATATACACAGCACCTGAGCATGCCTCCAACATGGAAGACGCAATGTTACGAAGGCGATAGGAGCAGCGATCGGTACGGCTATCCCGAAAGAGCAGCTTTTGTAAGCATTCATCATGCATCAAGCCTTGACAACCTACATCAGTACATGCGCTATTCAGTATACGCTATAAATCAAGTCTTAAATACAATTACATTTAAGCATTGTAAGCTTAATCGATTTTCCTCAATGAACCAATGTCTTGTTGCATTCCAACTACATCTGAACCATGTGAACAGCTCTCATTAAACGTTTGTTAGATTAAATACTTTTTCATAGCTATTTGTATATGTAACGCAGCTGAACCAGGTGGCTTATCGGTAGAGCGTACAGCACGCAATTGGAAGCTTGGGAATTCAAATCCAAGATGTGATTGACTCAATATGCCGAGTTATGGATTACATGCTAGTCGTAATTGACACGGCCTACCGTCGCTCTTGGTCAGTAATATGAGCAGAACTCCATTGCAGAAGTCAGCAAAGCTTGTCTTATGGAGAGACTCCCCCTCACCACAGGAATATGGAGCTTCCACCATTGGCCCTGGGCTGTAAAGGAAAAATAAACACTGCCTCAATGCTCATTTGTAGAAAATCATTTATTTTTGAATGCAATACGAACTACACATCTAGCACGTGGGGTCGTGTGTGATGCTAACACGTGTTTCCCTGTTCGTGGGGGCGGGTGCGATGCTAACACGTGTTTACCTGTACGTGGGGGCGTGTGCGATGCTAACACGTGTCTACCTGTACGTGGGGGCGTGTGCGATGCTAACACGTGTTTACCTGTACGTGGGGGCGTGTGCGATGCTAACACGCCAGCATTTTAATGTGCGATCATGAATATGTACAACTCATTACCATAGCCACCGGTTACACTTGCATAGTGCTGGCCACCAGCCCTTTCGTGTATCGTACTGACCTTAATAGTGATCCGAATAGTATGTGCCCAAACAACCTGTCAAATGCTATACGGGGGATCTTTGCCTTTGTGGTGAGGGCCAGTCATCTGTGAGTCAACCCACGGCACCTCGGTCTGCAACGCGAGTTCTTCTCAGTCAGTTTTCCACACTTCACAAGGCCTCAACGTGCACCTACTCTGGTACAAGTGCCGTGGTGACATTATTGCCACTTGTTGGTAAGAACGAATCTCTCGATAGGACAACCTCTGCTAACTACTCCGCAACGAGATACTCATCTTATAACCCTGGAAGGATTTTTGCTCAAGTTAACTCCCACGCAGGACTTAAATTCGCCACCTGGTGAGCTGCTTACTCGACTAGTGAGTCACCCAGTTATTATAATTGAAAATGTAATACTGAAAAATAATCAAATTTCACATCTATAGCGTCATTTTGATGAATGGAATTGTTTAATATGCTGTTTTAACTAACAAAATTGTCATTCATGATTAAAAGAAAGTCATTAAAATGTTTAATGCAGCCTGAATTGTCATTGCATGTATTTAAACTCGTAGCGAAAGTCATTACATTGCTGTCTTTCATGAATCCTGTAGCATATTTAATGCTGATTGGAGTTTAGACGTAATATATCACATTTTAGAGACTAATCATTATATAGGACATTTTATGGTTCCTTTAAATTTTAAAGTATATATGGTTGTAATGATGTATGTGGATGGTCTTCAAAAATGCCTACAAAGCTATAGTTGCAAATGAATCATGTTCTTATTGTTCTGGCTTTGCTGCGTTGAAATTTGTTTTCAGGGGAGATAAAGCCCGATGAAGTTTACATGCAGGATAGCAACCTTTCATTTTATCTGAGATGCAAAGATGACTAACCGGCGCATTATTACCAACGAAATACAATAACCAGAATCTTAAATTCAATACCTTAAAGGGCCACGCATAGAGACACAGTTTTGTAAAATCAACAAGTCTGTACACAGAGGCTGGGAGATCCTTTCCTTGCTTTTGCAAACGTCTTGCCATCACCGGTTATGAATCAAAACGTGGAGTCGTATCAACCCACGCCATCATTACGGCATTCAAGCACAAATGGTGAAATTCAGCATGTCATATGAAGCTCCAGACTTTATTGCAGTTTTTTCTAGAGATAAATTGCTTTACTTCGGACTCCCATTATATTTTTGAAAAATTTGAAGTTGCAGTTAGAAATTAATCTAAGTAGACTATTAATATTAAGCATTATGCATTAGTGTACGGCTGCAGAGGATTTCGTGTTAACTTTAAAGGAAGAAATTTACTGTAAAATGGTTTGGTTCTTAATGGCAGAGACCACCAATTTTCATGATCAGTAAAACGTCTCAACAAAGGAAACGGCACTTACGCTCTTCATGTGCATTTGTAACGCCTTTTAACTCTTCTCTGTGGAACTGCAATTTATTCATGTCAATCAAAATTACGTATTTTATACTCTTAAATAATATGGCTAATTGGATGAATGTCCTTACATCAATGTTTTGTGTGAGTGAATTTATCTGTTTTGGTATTTTATGCTGGAGATATTGTTTTTAAGAGCATCAGAGAAAGCTCTGGAGTACAATAATAAAATCGTTTTATTTTTATTTCGATTATCGACCTATGGCAACAAGGGTTTATTGCTTTTTCATGTAACCTTTATTAACAGAGCTTCTGCGAGGAGAAGTGTGGATTGATGGTTAGTACATCACATAACACACCCTTTGGCGTGGGATAAATTAATTGTCATGTTCAATAGCAGCAGTTTGGTATGTGCTGAAAGTAAAATATTTCTTCTGAATATCACTATATTGTGCACACTGCTGGCCTTAACATATTCGCCCCATGCATGGCTTATACAAACCGGTATCTCTAGTGTAAAATAAAATGTTACTGTCTTTGTGCAGTTCTGTTTATGGGGACTCGTGGCATCGTGTTCATTACACTTCACTGCAAAGTTGGATTTCTGATCATGGCTCGCATCTGTGGAATTCTTTTTTTAAATACAGTTCTGTGACACAAATTCAGCAGATTTGATGGGAGTTACTCGTAACAATTACTTGGATCGTAATTTCATGGAGAAGGCACGAGGTAGGACGCCCGCAGAGTGGGGACGAGATGGCGGTTCACGAGAAGGGGCAAGGGACTATGCAACCACATAACTAATGAAGACGAGCGGTGGTTCACAATTGAACGATCAGTATCAATTCAATAACCTCATTAATACGACAAACAATATGTGATCATCAATCGTTTACTCTGCGCGATAAGATCGGTACCACACTACGCTCCACAGCATTGTTTTACATGAAGTGAGATAGAATATACCCGATTACTGTTGCGGAAATGTTATGCTTATTTAATTACAGAACGGTGCGTGCTCACGTGTGTAAATGTGTGCATGTGCGCAAGGTCGAAAGTACTGCATTCCAGGTGCTGGCGGTGTGATGGATCATCTCACACAGTCAGAGAATGCTGATGCAAGTGACATATGCAGCTCGGGACGTGCCTCTGCTTTTGGGGTGCCGCTCGCAATGAAGCTGTCGGTTAGCGGCTTGTCTGAATGCATTGCTGTTGCTGAGTTGGTGTGCCGTTGTGCAGTCTCTGTGCTTGCCGTCGCTCAGCTGCTACTGTTGTGCTCTTTGCACCCCATTCTTCTCCGCAGCGTTGTGCTGCGTGATACACTGCGATCGGTTGAAATGCCATGTCGAGGTCGCGTTCGGCTGTGTTTCTCTCCGTCTCTCTGCCTCGGTCTGGATCTCTCGAGGGTCATTGTCTCTCTCTCTTGGACCGATGTCTCTCTTTCTCCGGGCTGGGATAGGTGTCCCTCCCGAGTGCTCCACACTCTGTCGCTTATCTATCTCTCGGCATCCATTCGTCTGTGTTCAATCCACCAATCTGACGTCACCGTTTAGTCTCCTTTCAACTCATGTCTTCCAATTAACGCAGGTGTTTCGGAAGTAGACGGCATGTTAATTATGTTAACATAGGGTAATAGGCACCATAGTTTCATATTTGCCGAGAAATAAAATTGTTTTTGGGTCTTGTTGACCTGGCACCACTCGAACTCAATCGTTTGGCAAAGCATTTTGTTTCATTTTTGTATGTGGTATTCATGCACTTTATGCATGCGGCCACCGCATCCGTGACATAAAAAAGTTGCTCTGTTGGGATCGCCATGTCGATCATGCCTCCTTTCTCCTTCGCGACGTTTCACCTCCGACATTGGAGGCATCTTCAGGTGCTGTGGGAGGCGAAACGTCGCGAAGGAGAAAGGAGGCATGATCGACATGGCTATCCCAAAAGAGCAGCTTTTCAAAGCAATCATGCATCGAGCCATGAGAACCTACATCAGTACATTGACTCAGCCTCTATTATTAGCTGTTGTGGTGTGTCAAATATAAAAGTTTGGATAACAAAGCTGGCTGGAATTGTACTGACCTAGTAGGCGGTTGCTAACAGCTATTGCCTCTGTGGTGTATAGACTAAGCACGAGCATCATATTGCATTGTGCACTCCCACGTGTATTGTGTGAATTTTCGCTACTGTGTGCTGTGTACCATTTATTTGAGTGCTCTGCCGTCAAAGTCGGTGCTTGTTAAGAGCTCTTGGCCATGAAACCTTAAAGGAAAACAGGGATCTTTGTAGTACATGCTTGTGTTTTGTTGCAAATACGGTTTTGGACAGCATAGCAACATATCAGACAGTACACGACAACACTGCCAATAATGCTTCCAACTATTTATTGGATCTTCTGCGAATACACAAACCGGTTATATTAAAAAAACTGGCTCCTTTTTGCTTGCTCATGAAGTATTATTTGGTCATAATGCTGTTTGAATAACGTGTTGCATATTTACCTCATCCTGTCAAAAATGCCACCTTTTGGTTATGTGATCTGTTGTTGAACAAATTTATATTCTTTATCTACCACATTGATTCACCAATTTCTCACAAATGCCCGTTCAAAAAATGCACCATCAAAATCCCGACGGTAGAAGCATTGAAAATATGAAGTACTTCACCATTGTTGTGTGGCCAGTGAATTTTGTGTCACATGCCTACCACAATATGGGGAAATGTAGCTATTCAGTCACTATCATCTTTGAGTTACCTCAGATTCCATGTATTATTAATAATTGTACCCAAGTGTGTTTGTATAAAATAATTGGTTGTTTTGAAAGGATACATATGCTCCTTTTGTGGTGCTATATAACTAACTTTATTTTTCCAAATCCGTTGTTGCTCTATTTAACATCTTTGTCTATTATTAATTGTGGTGTGCAACTTTTAATTGCTATTGTTTATTTCCTGATTATGGTTGGGGTTTTATCTTTGTACAAGTTCGTATCGTGACTTTGGTAATTTGTGCAATATAAATTCTGACTGATTACTTTTATGATCATGGGTAGAGTTTCTATATATATTTAGATTATTGTTGGTGTAAATTTATTTGTACTTTGATTGTATGCGTCCTCGCGTTGGTCATTTTAGAAAGATCTTCTGTCACAGGAACTTGACATCCTGGAGCTTGCAAGCTTAATGAGTTCTTTCTGCTGTAATAATAAACATCTATCTATCTGTGCGCTAGTAACAACTAAGACATATACATTTAATTTTATATCACAGGGTAGCTTTATCACATCAAATATTAAGCTTGCATTGTCTGAATGTTATTTTCATTAATTTAACCTGACTATTAATGTAAATCCTAATCATGCTTAACTATTGGGAATTTGCTACTGTATGAATGACCCAATTTAGACCATGATGATGATGATGTGTGTAACAGATTGGCAAAATCCATCCATCCATCCATCTTCTTCCGCTTATCCGGTGCCGGGTCGCGG